>MU253804.1:0-91013 GCA_019669825.1 Calycina marina
CTTAGAGCCTCGGACCATTAGGGTTCGAGATTAGTCATGATCAGCGCACACAGATTCTCCGTAAGACGCTTAATAGAATTTCATTCATTCAAGTAAAGTCTAGCCCCAAACCTACTAAGCCCCTCCCCATCCCCTATAGGAAAAAAATAGTCTCTTTTTCGACTTTTGTTGTTTTGTTGTTTTGAGAGATCGAGCTTGGAAGTATTAAGCGAGGTATACGAGTGATGAGATTGAAGTACGCGTCTGCGTTTGCTCTACCAAGAAATGACCCCCAAAGTGTCAACCAGCCCCAAACAGATCCAGGATCTCAAGACCTAAAGCCGTTCAGGAGCTCAACATGAGTCAACTTGAAAGTTGTTCGTGCTTAAAAGAGGCATACCCCACATTATAGGACATTTTCATTCTCAAGCTCCTAAACGTGTTTGAGATGCTGGCCCCAGATATGTTCGTGAAGCTTTTCCCGACATCTGTTCACCCCTCCTCAGTAAAGACATTACATTGCGCTAACAAGCTGCTATTCTACTTAGCGTCCTGAAAACATGCGATAGCAGACACTCACAGAGTCCAGCAAGGACGTGATGGCTACTAAAGAAAGCCTCATAAACACTCATGAAACACAGTAAGGGGTGCTCTCAACTAATCGCATTCAATCATTCTGTATTATGTATGTATACTATATTAAGTTATGACTTTTTGCAACATATATAAAGTTTCTGTTCATCCTCACATAATCACCAGCTTCAACGCATCATACTGCACATACGCCATCTGCGGAGACATGGCCTCTCGTGATATGTCGCGTTAGCCGGCAGATGCAGCACGATCTCGTTGGTAACGTTGACGAAGAGTATCGGGTCGAAGACGAATATGTTGCCGATGGTATAGCAGATGACGCCAGAGCGCATGGCGCAGCGTGAGCTATGGTAGTATCATTTCGCGACATTAGCTGGGCTCTGGGGTAACAAGGGAGTTAGGATGGGGAGGGTAGGGAAGTTACCTACGGGATAACCAAGGTTTTAGCTCATGTTTCTTGATGACGACCGTGTATGGCAAATTAGCTTATGGGTCAGACGCGTTGCAGACGCCAGTATTTCCAACAGCCATCTTCGCACCAGCCAGCTGCACTGTGAATATCATAGCACGCTTCTGGTGGAATTGCGCTGGCGTCAAATCGCTAGGGAAATCGTAGATGGGCCAGTAGAAGCGGTATTATTGTGGGTGCAGAGGATGGGTTCGGTCGAGCATGTAGCTGTGGCGTTGTTTGCCGGACAAATTTTCAGGCGTGCCAATGCGGAAGACTTCGATATCGGCGGCCTCTTCGCGCCAGCATACGTGAGTGGTGATGACGGTGCTGGCGTGATGACGACGTTGTCTTTGGCGTATTGCCCGAAGATGCTATCGTCGTAGATGGTTAGACGGTTAGACGATATGCTCCTGCTTTTACCATGGGTATTTCGACGTTTCCGGTTGGGGGATCGATATCAGTCCAGTAATCTGTGAAGATGTGTTGGTCATATTATAGAACTTAATAAAGTGAAGTTGGCTCACGTTACATCTCGGAAATAGTCTTGGTAGTCCACGCCGTTCCGTGCGAGAATGGCGATGGGTCGAACTGCACCGACTAGGAGATCAACGTGCGCTTTCCAGCTTGTTCGACCAGAAGCAGGTACGTAGTTGGGAACACGTCGGGAAATGGAGTCATAAAATGCGATGTCCCATTCTCCGCTGTAGAGTTCCAGAGCTTCCTGGCGAAGAGTCTCCACCGGTATTCCATTTGCACCTTTGTTGAAGTAGTATTGTATAATACTGTTAGTTGAGACTGTGAGGTTACAGTGGCCTCTTCCTTACTGGGCTAAAAGCGCGATCAAAACCATTGGCAATGCTAGGAGTTCCATCTCCGTGGTGGTTGGACACTAGTTGTGTTAAAGAGACTTTTTTAACCAAACTCAAAGGGAGATTTACCAATGAAGTTTTCGACAATACCGTTAACAAACAAGTCTGGGTGGGTTGGGCCACCGAATCAAGTGTCTTTCGTGTTTAGCATAGGCCAAGATCCGAGAGTCGAATTGTCGGCACTTGTTGTTCCATCAGAATACATGTCATGGACATCATGGCCCTCCAGATATCTGAGAAGACATACTTGGTGAAGTATGCAGACTCCTGTTCAACATATGCACGGTTTAGTGTAGCTGCATAAGGCCACATAGCATCTTGCACAACCACTGACTAGCAATTACGTCCTTCAAAGGCAAAGGGGGACATTGCTGCTCATTTGTGAGAAAATGAGTCCACAGATCCGATTGTGGTCTGAACAGAGTTTGGCGGAACTCCTGCAGATTGTATAAAAAGGAGTAATCTCATTGAAGTAGGCAAGTCTGCTGAAGGTATGCAGGCCAGTCTCGTCATCATGCAAGAGCCAGTATTGTTCCAGGAGCTGCCAGTGGGCGGGTAGAACTCGCTCATGGCAGTGCCTCCATATGCGGTGCCTGTCGAATCAGTTCCATTGATGAGCTTATATGTACCAGCTAAAACACCTTGAGAATAAGCCCCAGAAGGTATACAATAGCAGTCGAGATACGGACCAATTCCTGTGCTTCCAGAAATTGTTCCTAGCAGATTCTGACCACCAAGCTTAAGAGTATAGACTGCTCCAGCCTTCTTGCTCACTGCGGCATGAATTCGATCTTTGCGAGTACCGGGGTAATACACAGTGTGAGGAAGCACGACAGCAGAGAGACTGGAATCATTGTAGAAATCACGACTACGATTGATGCTCAATCAGCCTGTAATTATGCTTGATTGGTTGGGCCATACTTGGTTTTGTAGATTTACCTTCGGATAATCCCAATCGCAATAAAAGTCGATCTCTCTCCCACATTGCACCTCTCGGGAGTGCGTCATTGTGCTATACTTGCAGCTCATCTTGGCAACTCCGGGGTAAATGGCACCGATCGTTGGATTCGCGGGGCCGGTTCTCGGGGTATATCTGCATATCAAGTGCTTGATCAATAGTAGAAGTGCAAGAAATCGACTATGTAGTATTTCGGCTGAATGATAGCTAATATCTGGAGTTAACTCCACCAATGAACAGCATTGTATCGTCCCAGACTTCACGAGCAAACCCGGCCTGAGAAGGAAACAAGCATTTCACCCTTGGAAACCAAGTGACAGAGCACCGGGAAAATTACACGATGCATAGCCAAAGCGTCGAAGGAGAGATGCATCCGTCAAGGGTACGACGACAGGGGAGATGGAGGTCTCCGTATTCGGAAAGACACATAGTGAGAATGATGAATTGACGTTCGGTTTCTAGCACTAGATTGAAATCGCATGGTCAGCGACTTTGAACAGAACGGCAATCATAAACTGTGAACCGAAAAGGGAGATTGGGCTGGTCCAAGCTCGATATCAACATTGACATGGAGCTCTCAAGATAGATATATCCTGCACAAGCAGCTCACATTGTATCATCGTGGGAGATACACATTGCGACTCTATCCATGGCTTTGTAATTGTACTTGAGATGCAGTACAAGTCTCTATGCATGCATGAGGGAAGGGAAGTAGCAGCAGCTTTCTCGCGATTCAGGACTGCTTGATGAGTATGGTGAGATTTGATACGCCCCAACATCAATTCACATGAAGAAAGCAGCAGTGACGAGGACTTGTGATATGGTTAAGAACCTCATGTCTGATATGTATAAAATTGCCAAGATACAAGAACGGTAGATGATTGATATTGATATCCCTTGCCATGAGTTGAGCGTTGTCTGGAAAAGGAAATAAGTTCGAGATCCACACCAAAAAGCTGCACGTGAATGACCAATTGGGCGAGTCTTGGCATTTAGTAAATCAGTCCAGCTGCTCTACTTTATCATCACAAATATAAAAAAAGTATTGGATGATTGTTTTATGCATCCTATCCTATCCTACCCATGGTAAGAGGATGTCATCCCAATTATCATTGCGAGATGAGACAATCACATGACACGGTGTTGTGGCTTTGCCTGCAGAGCTTCTGACGTAGGTAGAGAAAGCACTTGCCTTGCCTTGCTCATTGACTGCCAACTCTTAAGGAAAGGAATTCCACGGTAAGCTAAACTAGCCAACGTATAATGAATTACGAACGAAATTGATCTTGTTTTTTCCCTTTTCAAAGCATCGTATCATCTCGCCCTTTTCCTACTTCATCTGTCCTTTCTCTCAACACACAGCCTTCGAAACATGTCTTCGACAGACTTTATCGAAGAAGCTGGTAAGAAAAATTACCATGCACCACATTCAGGGCACCACCAGATTCCAACTATTCAAAAGTACCGAGAACATAGAGACGAGATTGATGAGCGCCAGGAGCTCGCAGAGGAAGCACAGCAATCGGATGACGACGACTCGAAACCTAAAAGAGCCTTCGATTCTGCCAAAGCTATATTCAAGGGCGAGGACACTAAGCAAGACCCGTCTGGCAATCCATACCCAACCGCTAATCGAAATACCACGCAGGTTGATGCTGCACCAGGCGAGCACGATTCAAGCATACCGGGGGTCGATAGTGCTCAAGACCGGCAGAACAATGGCAATGGGAAGACAGGTGCCGAAGGGCAATCGGGAGGCAAATCTAAGGGAAAGGATGGCAAGCCTGATCAGACTGCCACTGAAAAAGTGGCCGGATTGTCAGATCCCAAAGAAAAAAGGAAGGCCATGAAAAGCTCGGTGCGAGATGACGGAGGCCGTGAAATCACTGATCCGGTAACACATCTGCCATTGGTCATCCGAGACTCTACGGCGAAGGATGCGAAACGGGCTCCCGAGAATGAGCCATCTCCTGGAGAAACTACAAGAACTGCTACTGGCACGGATGGCGCACCAAAATCGATCGACAAGCTGAACCAGGAAAAGGCAGAAATGCAGGAAGATTACGATGGACTTCAACGAGTGTTTCCACCACCAAACTTCGAAGATACGAAAACGAAACTTTATCAAACCTTCCAATTTGCTCTTACAGTTGGCATGGGTAGCATAACAGCTCTGGCAACATTGGTACTTCTAGTACTCATTGTAACGCACTTGACTTCGCATGTTTATATCACCTCTGCCATCACTGTTGCAGTAGCATTGGTAGTAGGGGCTGCATTGACGTGGGTAATCCGTGGATGGCTTGGGAAGAAGGTCCAGGGAATATGGGAAGACGAGGTCTGGGATGCTGCTAGAATCGACGAGCAGAATATCAATAACGACAGTGGTAAATTACCAGAATCAGTGGCATGGATGAACGGCCTGTTATCATCGGTCTGGCCTCTCATCAATCCGGATTTGTTTGCTTCTATTGTCGACATGCTGGAAGATGTTATGCAGGCAAGTTTGCCGAAGATTATCAAGATGGTAAGCGTCGACGACCTTGGCCAAGGAAGTGAGTCAATCCGCATTCTAGGTATACGCTGGCTTCCAACCGGAGCAGCTAGCCAGACTGTGGACGAAGAAGGCCATCTGTCCAAAGGTAACGACAAAGCTGCGAACGATAGGTCCGCACCAGGACAAGGAGAAGAAGAAGATCACGAATACCAAGAGAATCATGAAAATGACAGTCCGGATGCCAAAAAAGATGCACAGCAGGAAAAGGCTAAAGAGGAGGAGCAACAAGCTTTACGCGAAGGCATGGAAGCAGAGCAAGGGGACTTTGTTAATATGGAACTGGCATTTTCATACCGTGCTCGATCCTCCGGAAAGTCGATCAGGTCGAAAGCAAAGAATGCCCACCTGTATCTGAAGTTCTATCTCCCTGGTGGTGTGTTTGTGCCGGTGTGGGTAGAATTGAAAGGCATTATCGGAACCATGCGTTTACGCCTTCAGCTTACACCAGATCCGCCCTTCTTCAGTCTTTGCACCTTGACCTTCCTCGGGCAACCACGAGTAGACATGTCTTGTGTCCCTTTGTCTAAACACCTGCCGAATCTCATGAATGTCCCACTGATCTCATCATTTGTTCAGTCATCGATTGACGCAGCGCTTGCCGAGTACGTGGCACCGAAGAGCTTAACTCTCGACCTCAAGGATATGCTGGTAGGAGACGACTTCAAGAAGGATACCGTCGCCAAAGGTGTGATCATGGTATTCATCAAATCAGCCAAGGGCTTCAAGCAAGGTGACACAGGGATCGGGCCTATGGGCGGCACATCCGACTCTTATGTCACCTGTTCTTGGGGTAAATTTGGTAAGACTGTGTTCTCGACGCGGATCATACAAAAAGAGCAATGCCCAGTATGGCACGAATGGGCATTCATTCCTGTCACAGCCGAGGAGTTGAATGCCGAGGAGAGTCTGCGACTTCAGCTTTGGGATTCCGATAAGCATACCGCAGACGATGATCTCGGAAGAGTCGAGGTCGATCTGAAGAAGCTTATGAGCAGTTCTGATACGAAAAATAAGATGTGTGACCGGGAAGACCGTTTTGTAGGATCCGACACCAATGAGAACATGCCTGGCAACCTCTCTTGGTCTGTTGGGTATTATGTCAAAAGCAGAATTACTGATGAACAACTCCACAATCAGACTGCAGACAAGGACATTCGAACAAAAGATGCGCTCAGGAAGCATGTCTCTAAGATGTCTGAGAGCAAGTTGCGCGAGGCCACGGCTCATGATGAGACCAAAGAGTTGAAGCAACAGAAAGCGCAAGATTACAAAGAGCGTGAAGATTCTCTTATCTGTGCTTCACCGCCTGACTCGCAACACTCTAGTGGTATACTGTCTATTCAAATCCACAACATTACTGGCTTGGAAATCCAATCACTGCAGAAGCGTGACAGGCATAACAAAGATGATGGCGAGGATCGGGAAGATGAAGCAGACCAATCGACAGACTTACCAAGCAGTTACTGCGCCATCATATTGAATCACAAAAAGATTTTCATGACGAGAACAAAGCCCAAGAACGCCAAACCTTTCTTCAACGCCGGAACTGAACGATTCATTCGTAACTGGAAGACTGCTGAAATCATGATCGGCGTTCGAGACGCCAAGGAAGGAGAGAATGATGCTCTGCTTGGCGTCATCTTCCTTCCATTGGCAAAGGTGTTCGCTAAGCGAAGTCAAGTTATGGGGACGTATCGACTTGAAGGTGGTACCGGCTTTGGTCGTGCACGTGTTTCCATGGTGTTCCGCAGCGTTGAAATGCAGCTTCCCAGAGAGCTTTTGGGATGGGAATACGGAACTTTGGAGATCAAAGCTCCAGTCAAGTTGAAGGGATCACGGCAAGACCTTCAAAGTCATCGCATCAAGTTTCGCTCAAACATATCTCACGCGAAGATGGTACCCAGTGATGATGGCCAATGGCGTCCGAAGCATGAGAAGGAAGAACTGTTCCTCCCATGTCGGAATCGTTATGGTATGCCACTGATCCTAGAGTTTCGCAAGTCTTCTCTGGGCCCAGACTCAACTCCTGCATTCGCTGTGTTTTGGCTGGCCAATATTGTAGACGAAGAGGAACAAGCCATTACAGTCCCGATATGGAAGGGAGGAAAAGATAACCTGAAGCGCGCCGAGACGTGTGCTGAGTATCAAGGAATTGAAGAAGGGGAGCAACCTATAGCGGAAATAGAACTAACCCTGAAGTTCTGGTCTGGACTGAGCGGGTACCACAAGAAGTTTGCCAAGAAGTCAAAGACTGCTGATATGCGAGATGTCATGGAGGTACTCGACACCGTGAACGACAAAATCGAAGCCGAACACAATGACGACGAAGCCTTCACAGACGACAGCGAAGACTCCGATTCTACCAGCACCTCCTCGCCCGCCGGGCCTACCGGCAAACGGCGTGCTGACAAACCTAAGAAGCTGAATAGTACCACCAACGACAGCGACTCTGCATCTTCTGGTGACGAAAGGCATGGCTCCACATCCAACCCCTTCAAAATCATCAAGAACAAGGCGCAGAGCATAGTGGATGAGCGACAGGCGTCGGATGATGGCGATAGAGGCCCGATTGCGCAGATGAAGGACTATAAGGACCACAAGAAACAGCTGCATAGACAGCATCGGGGAATCATGCAATGGAAAGGCGCGAGAACTGCAGCGTGGGCGATGGATAAAGCAAGATCTGCTAAGGGACAAACGGTAGCGAAGGTGTTTGATCATGGCGACAAGGGCGTGGGTATTGAGAGGGAGGTTTAGGCACTTAGGGTATCCATACTTAGGAATTGATGGACTGTCTAGTATGGTTTGGGCAGTGGTATTGATGATTGATGATCGTGAAGGTTATTAGAATGCATGATGTTATGAGAATGCATCGTTCGTCTTGATATCGTGCTGGCTTTCGTGAAACTATGCTTACGTTCTGTGGTACACAGGAAATTCAAACTGCACAGCACATACTGGACATCATCTATGCCAGCTGTGGATGAACAGCGGATGGTAATGTGATGGATGTCTTCTACTCTGACTCAAATTTGTCACAATTCCCTGCCCAGTTGTCTTGATATATAAAGTGTCCTGACCCTGCAATTGCTGATCTACTGCAACTACTTTATATATATAGTTCACAACTTCGAGGCCTCGAGACTAAAAAGCACGCTACACATATTGCTGTGCTCGTTCTCAGGGCAAGGAACAACGAAGAGGTGGAGACCACATTCGGGTTGACCTTCCAGCCCCTGGATTAAGCGAAGGCAGTTATCAACAAAGATTTAATCATATTCACCACATTAACAACCTCACCACTGCAATCAACAATGCAGCATCTTAGTATCATATCTGTATCTCTCACAGCAGTTCTTTCTCAGCAGAAGAGGGCTAGTGGAAGTAAGTGCACGCCATTCTAAATCCAGCAATCACTGTTGTTGCCAAGCCCAACCAACCTTCACTCTGCAATTCATTGCGCGCTTATTGGTGGCCAACAAGGTAGTTGCGAATAATGTTACCTGGGGAGATTCAACGAGGCTATTGATGGGACTGGCGCTGATATTGTGAATTCGGTGGGTCTGGAACCTGAGGTTGAGCACACTTTGAGATACTACAAATTTTCTCATATTTGAACACTCTCATATCAAACACTAATCAACTCTCTACTTGGTCTCTTTTTGGAGATCTTGGTTGATATCTTCATTCTCACTTTCATTTGTAACTGTACGCTTTGGAACTTGGATCGTCTTGCTTCGTACGTTTGTACCATCAACCACCACCACATGGTAACTATTACGCTTGCTGCTGGTCAAGGCTTCGTTGTGCATTTGTAGCACAATCCTCATACCACATCAACAATCACTGCGCTCGCCGCTACCAACGATTCACTGTTTACTTATATACATATAACACTCGTTTTGAACAACTAATCACAATGGATCCATACTACATGGAGGGACTGGTGCAGGAAGACGCGCCATTTGAGTGGGAGGAAGAGCAGCAGCCGATTTCCAATTGTAAGTTTCCCCTAATAACCTGCTATCTCCAGTTTGCAACTTCTGAATCAGTGATCTCAGCTGCTGTTCTCAACGAGCTTTACGGTTGATGGGTTGATGGATGAGATCAAGGTTGGCTGATGAGGGGCTTAGATCCACCACACGCTCCTTCTGTTCCAGCTGAACAGGCACGAGGTAAGTTATAGCAATCAGCAAAATTCATTCTGCTGCTTCTTGTCTTTCCTCGATACATCCTTCATCTACCTTCTCATCTACGGTTTATGCGTTGCGTGGCAGCGATTGTTGGTGGATGGGGTGGGAGATGAAGGTTGATGCTCGATGATATCTTGCTTGTCAGCAGGTCAGCCGCCGTCATGTCACTTACCTCATGTGGCTTCTCATCGTCTAAGGTTGATATGTTCGCGTCGATCTTAGATGGGACCACGAGATGAAGTTTGGTGCTTGATGTACTCTTGCTTACCAAATCGTCAACGTCGTCATATCAACTGCAGAAAGTTGTTAGATGAATGTGACTTTATCCTCCTGCAGACAATACCCTCCTTTTTTTCCTACAAACAATGACAGGGAGGAAATTCATGCTGACCAGTACCTATCAGGATTCAAATTCGATGGCAATGAAATGTTTTCTGAACCACAGGAAGTTGCTTTCGCTGCAGCACAGCGTGTCAAACACTCTGTCCAACAAGCTGCTCTGCCTCTTCAACAACAATCTTCTTTGGCTGTTCAACACCAATCTTCTTTCCTTCCACAGCAAGACCCTATCCCGGCACCAAGACGGATTGCTTGCCCTCATCTGCCACAAGCTCAGAGTCACCAGCAGCCCAGTGCACTACGCACACCACAGGTTGCGACCATCCAGCCTGTTCCACCAGGAATGATGCTTGGAACTAATGCAACTGCAGAGGATATCTTGCGGATCAACATGTCACATTTATCTACATGCCGCAAAACTCCAACAAGCTATAGCCTATCCTTCTGTTCCCCTGGTAATCTACAGTGAATGGTTTCCCATGCACCTATTCTCTTCCTATGTGCACAACAACCTCTCAATTTACTCTCGCTGACCCGTCTTAGACACTGAACAGCAAGTCTCAGCCGAGAACCCCTTCCCTCGCGCCCAGGTGACACCAGCAGGCCACCCAGCAACACGCTTCACCCCAACCCCGTTTGTCGCCTCCTCGCCCGGCACCGCCATCCCCTCTATCTCTCCAATCCCGTTCACCGTCGACGAGCCCGCACCTAAGACCAAGGTCGACGGACGCAAGAGCAACGGCAAGATCCCGTACGCCTGCAATGCCTGCCGCCGGGAGCACCGTCGCTGCAACCATATGCGTCCACACCGCGTCCTCTGCCAGCATACGAACGACAGCTGCACATGGAAGCAGGCTGATAGTGTGCCGCGCAACACGCGCACCCGCGGCCCCAAGCGCGGCCAGTACACTAGCACTACCAAGCTGCTCGGCCTCATGGTGCAGGCGGGCCTCAGCAACACCATGGATGATATCTGGGCGCGAGAGTTGGCCAAGGATAAGCGATACTTCCAGCAGCAGTGGAATGACAAGCCTGACAACGATTTGGAGAAAGCGTGGCAGGGGAGCGGATTGGCGCAGCGACTGAAGGCGTTCTTGAGTGGAAAGGATTTTTGTAACGACTTCCTGTGTGATGACTTAGAGAAGAGGGAATTGAATGCTGACCAGCTGCTAGTCGAGCAGGATGTGGAGAGCTTGTGGGATCGTGCGGATTCTGCACGCACCTTGCCGGCCCCTAGCCCTTCGCGCTCGAAGCGCCAACGACGAAACCATTCCTACGAAGATTCTGCCCTGGGACACTCAATCTCGACCACAGCAGAACAGGAGTCCGCGGGCTTTACGCACGTGCAGGAAAGCTTCTATGACCACGCTACTCAGTACACTACTAGTAGTTCTATTACAGATGAGGCTGGTCAACAGATGCAGGAGTCAGCTTACGGTGAGCTGTATTGAACGACGCCGCGAGAGACATGCAGGGAACGTACGCTCGACGAGCAAGAAGAAGCTACTTTGATTTGCGATTAAGAACTGATTTCGGGAGAGACATGCAGGAAATGTGCATTATATGATACTTTTGACGGAATGGCGCAGCCAAAATATGCTTGCTTGACAAGTACACTTGTGACTAAAGACAGATTTCTAGAGGGACATGCAGGGAATGTACGTTGTATAATAGTTGGAGGAAATTGCATAGCAGGCAAGTGCTTGCTTGCTTGACAAGTACGAAGCATAGTTTAGGGAAGAACAAACAGGAAAGATATACGTTGTATAATAAACTGGAGGGAATGGCGTAGCAGAGATGTGTCTACCTGATAAGCAAAGAAGATGTTGCGTGCCACGAAGAGCTGATGTTGGGATGCTTCGATTTAAGTCTTAGATGTCAAAATGGATATTTTGTTTCGCTAGAGAACTCATGCTTGTTCAGTTACCTCTCATCTCCTCGCGCGAATGTTCTAAGTTGTCTCTCCTTGTATCTCCATGTTGGCTCTCCTCATGCTCTCAAGTTGTCACTCATATGCTGCCAAGTATGCTGCCAAGTATGCTGCTTGCCAGAGTCTATCTTTTGATTAAAGTTACGTTCCTGGGCTTCCAAGTTGGCTGCTTGCTGTGATGTCCAACGTATTGAAGGAAGATGAGATGCACATTGAAAGCAGTCTATGATTCGAAGAGCGTTTTTAGATGTGCGAATAGTACACCGCACTTACGAGTACGTGTTCATTTCTACAGTCTAGGTGCAAAGCACCTCCGTGGCGGTCAGTTCGATCTTGGCAAAGAGGTAGAACGTAGACTCGCTTAAATCGTGTTAATCTTTCCCATTTAGGAAGTGGTACGAAGGTACTTCGAGACGACTAAAACCTCGTTTCCACATCCGCGTGGAAATAAGAAATGAAGATGAACGTGGCTTGCCATGTGGATGCCATGTCTATGAGGCTCAGCGGTGTATATCGGCAATTGGTACACTTGCCTGGAGGTCAAGCTGCTTTTCCGCAAGTCCGCAATAAAACATACGATTGATTCCCTCCCCTCACTCATGACGATTCCAGATAACTCTCATACAGCCTTCTACTCGAAGCTCACCTTCTGGGAATCTGAAAAAAATTGTACCCTCCCGACATCCAGTCGTCGGCCATAACAATAAGCTGCATGGGTGGTTATCACCCTTAATATCGCGTTTCCTCTCCCGCTTTGGCCTGGATCTTCCGATCAAGCATCTCCATGATGCCAGCAGTGGACAGTACCTGCTCATACAACGGAAAGTTCCAGCGGTACAAGCTGTAAACTAGTCGCCAACCTGATCGATCTGGCTCCGGGCTGCGCGTGAGCGTAGCGATATGTTGTGTTTCTCACGTGCAAGACGTGCATCGTGTGAAGCCCGCGAATCTGAGTTTGCGGGTTCGATCCTGGTCGTTTCATATATCTCAGCACGATTGATATATTTCACGGTTATTTAGATTAATGGTTGATAAGTAAGTCGTCGAAAAGAGACTCCCACGTCGGCAGGCAGCCAAATTGCATCCGACGATTGCCAGGAGTCGGTTAGGGCTTCAATTTGCAGTCCGTGTCGAGAGAGATTCTGGTATGAATTGCTGCTTTTGTGGAGAAAGTTCATTGAGACGACGGAGGCTGAAAGGTGAGAGAGGTGAAAAGGTTCTGGAAGACGGTGTCCAAGCTTTTCGCTGTGGCGGTTGGTTTTCTAGTGTGTATCTGTCGGACTGCATATCACGCAAGCAAGTCCGCCACAGCTTAGTACGTTATTTAGTACTTGGGACGTGGCGACCAGCTCCGATAACCTTACTGCTTCAATAACAAAGTCCTAGACGATCGATCACCTTTGGGAGTGGTCGGCCAGCATATCGATCGTAACGGAGGCGCACATCCCATCATAGAAGTATATTTCTTGTCTCTGAAGGTCTGCTTCTACGCACCTGGGTTGCAATCGCTGATCAATTGCCTTTTCCCCCGCAATTTGCACGAGCATCCTTATGCCAAACCGTTTTCCGGCTTTGATGCTTTGACCCTGGCCTAACACTAGTACGAAATTTACCAGTGTTACGACCGCTCCAAAAGCAAGCCATACCCAAGTTTGTGTGGTTTCTGATTCCTTCTGGGGGCCTGACTCATCTCTTCAGCTTGCTCAAAGCCCGTTTATCACACTGTCAATTTCCGGATGATACTCGAAACATACCTACATCTACTTACCTACTCATTACATCAACACAGCACTCAACGCTCAACGCTCAACGCTCAACGCTAAAAATCCAACTCTTCCATGCTCGACCAGTCAAGCGTCAACTAATCACTCTAGCCAAGACCTGAGGCTATTACTGTTCGGCCCTGAACGGTCCGAACACTCTGACACCTTTCATCTCGACCATGGGGACCCCATATTTCTGCTAGCAGGCTCACATCTCTTAGCGCTTATTAACTTCATCTTAATACATGCCTAACCTGTATTTACGTCCACGACCGCATCCCGTATAGCATGGAAGCTGCGCACCTCCTTAGCAAGCACACTTGATAATGCAACAACCTCCCGCAGTTTGACAATAATTGTACTTCGGCTACCAAAAAAATCTCGTTATGGCGGAGAGACCGCAGGTTGAAATTGAACGACTGCCTCAGCGGCGCATGAGTAATGAACCGCGAGAGTCGATGAATTGCAAGTTGTGTCGGAAGAGAAAGGTGAGTTGAATAGACGAAGTAATTTTTCGTGCTACTAATTTTCCCTAGATCAAATGCAATCGTTTGCGGCCAACTTGCGAAGCGTGTCAAGTTTTTCAGCGCCCGTGCATATATGGCCGGTGATATCATAGCAGCTTGATCTGCAAACTACTGACGATGAGCAGATGCTGTACCGAAGAAACGAGGGCCGAAAACTGATAGTGTGAAAGCTTTGCTGAAAAGGGTGCATGGCTTGGAAAAGAAACTACGGGAAGAAAAGAAAACAAGCACGCCACCGAATGAGGGTGGTAAGGTTGGGAGCGATGCCAGTGGAGAGACAAAACCGAATCCATTTCATCTCGAAACAAACGAAATTGCGAATGAAACAGCGATTTGATCCCCAACATCTATCAGATGAGGTGAAAGAACTCTACCGCCTGGCATTGACGGGGCCTAGTGAGCCATCACTTGGTGTACAATAGGATGTTCTGCTGGACACATACTTCACTCGATGACATGGAAAAACATACTATTTTATAAGCGAGGCGGAAACACGGCAACATGCCCAGATGGGCTCGATACCGCCATACTTGGTCTTTGCGATATATGCTGTTTCCGCGAGGCATGTCAATCACCACTTATTGACGGAAGTACGCTCAGATTTCTAGGTATACGGCACATTCAAATGTCCATCATGCAGCGGCAAGACTGAGCGAAGACTACTCACTTAGACCCAGAGCTGATATCGACGACCCGTCGATCGATTGCCTACAAACGCTCTTGTTTTCTGTAGCATTTACCGCTAGTGGCAAGGGAAAGAAAGCTTACATGAGGCTTGGTAGGACCAACCCACTCGATAACAATTGCCAACTAACAGCTGGTTAGCTAGTGGGGTCCACATGGCTATGGCCCTGGAGCTTCATCAAGAATCTGATCATAGAATCCGATTGACACCCATGGAAAAGGAAATGAGGTGTCGACTCTTCTGGAAATGCTGTCTGATGGATCGTTTCCACGCTTTCGGATCGAAACGACCGACATTGATCTCAGACAAATCTATTTTCCTCGTTTTTCTACCTTATTGGTGTCCCAGCCTTAGATCGCTACCCATCGAGGTCGAGTTCCGAAATGGATCAAATCTGCAACACCAGAGCGGCTCCGGCAAGAAGAGCCAAGGTAGCAGTGGGATGCTGATCGATATCATTCGTATCTTGGGCATTAAGAATCAATACCCAGCGGTTGGTGGAGTAAAGGGGATCTCATCAATAGAATGGCCGGCTTTCGTTGGGTACTGCATCCGTACTGCAGGCACTGTACATGTTCATAGAGCACATTACAAAGGCGACCGTGAAGTAGAAGTCTTCTCTGCCTTAGCCGACTTCCTCTCGCGAGAAACGCAGCAACTCTTAAAGCTGCGGTATGCCTAGACTTCGGTGCGACACCAAAGAGAAAAACTACAAGCGTTTTACGGATGCAACTCCGAGCTAGTGAAGAGCCCGGCAAACTGGATCAATGCGCTACAGCCCAGTGAATTATCTGGAGGATTTCTTCGATCGGTATAACGAACTAAGGCAAATTTATGACGGCGCACATATTTCCTTTCCGAATATGATGGAGGATCACACTTTGGAAATGTACCAAGGTCACGATATCTACGCCTCGCGCACCGTGTAAGTCACGAATGGTACCGCCCAGCAACCAGATCTTGTCATTGCGAAATGGAAATTGGCATTGGGAATCAGGAAAAGGCCGCATCGTGGTAGCACAGCCACAAATGTCAACGGTCACCGAAAAGGAAATGACTCCCTCCTCACTGCGGTCAATGGTGAGAGACAACCGACGGAGCAACAGATGATATCGCCACCATAGCCTATCCTCGAAAATGGTAGCACTTTCACGGTATCTACTAATATGAATGCACCGTTCTCGCCACCACATATGTTCGCCTCACAGAATGGCGAGGGCTACGATCCCATGTTCGGTCTACCCACAATTATGATGTCCTCGTCCATTCCATCCTCGGTACATGGACTGATTCTCAATGAGAACACCAACGGGACGAACTATTACAGCTGTGGCATAGAACATCCAGTCACCACACCAGGAGGCAGAAGCAACGGGGAGAGCACAGCCGAGAGGAAGAAGGACCCATTTCTGGGCCTCCTCGAGCTGCCGCAGAGAACCAATGTTTTCGTAGGGCCCCAAGCGAACTGGATTTCTTCCTCAGCGGCGCGAACGGCTAAGCAAGCCTATTGTTTTCAGCTGTATGCATCACGATTCGCAGATTTACGAGGTTTCTTTTGCACTTCAAGATCATGCTTTTACAATGATCATAGCTACTGCTACACTTTAGATTCGGCCGAACTGCCATTAGTGCAAGGATAAAGGGACGTAAAAGGCAGCGCCAGGCCCACGAATAAGCTCATATTTTTTCACTCTTGTACGATGGATTACACGTTTAACAATTTTTGTTTATCCAGCAACACATAAGTTGTTGAAAGAAATGGCTCAAGAGGTCCGAAATTAATGCGTTCGTGTCGCGTCCCGTCAGTCAACACCTTCTCTTCAGTCTCCTATTGGCGCGGGTTGCGCGTGATTACTTGGCAATCCCTGGATCAGAGGTTGATGTAGAGAGGTTGTTCAATAGCGGAAGAGATGTTCTGGGCATCCGGAGGTTCTCTATGTCAAGCAATACGCTAGGGATGTTAATGCGGCTGAAGGATGATACGCGCAGGGAGAAGGAATCACCATGATATTAGTGCAATTGTATTAAAACTACTATTATTTTAAAGATATGTTGCATAAAAACTGATCAGTTCAGGTAAATAAAACTGACGAACTGATCGGAGCCCCAGGGAGAAGAAAGCAGGAAGACGGAGAAGAGGTCATGGAAGGGGGACCAAATGCAAGCTGGCAGTAGGCATACTCATTCGCGAGAGACTACCTTCTGGAGGCTGCTGAACTGTATAAGGGGGTCGAAGTGGAACATCTTTTATATACTAATAGACTAGTTCGAACCCCAAGGGCATTCCTACCCTGGCGTCTTATAATCCGTAGGGTTCCCAGGACACGTATCATGAGTAAGTGTCCGCCGGACGTCAAATAGTAACACACACACATATACACACCTATTTTGTTCCTCCCAGTAGTATATACAGAATGCCTTCCCAAGGTTCTACTATGATGATGATGATATTTATTTTCGTCCTATGAAAACCTCCCAAAGGGTATGAGGATGTGCTAAGCTAGCGTTTTATATACATGAGTACACCGAAAACAGGTCGAAGGTTAGGCCTGGAGGGCCTAGTAGGTGACAGCGCTTAGAGAATCACCCCCTCCATATAGGGGAAGGTTCTCCTATGACAAAGTCACTGAGCCGAAGGTCCCTGGTAACGTGATTTCTGGAATCGTGACACAACACAACAACTGTCTTGACTTTCTTCGAGGCAAGGTCTGTCATTGATGACGAATCCCCAGTGTTCGTATTTTGTGTTGCCATAGCTTATGGATAATCTCGAGTTGCTGCTCGAGGTTTTGGGTGTTCCTGATTGCGTTCTTTATGGCAATGATTGACCTGCTATGTCTCGCAATAGCTTCGTAAACTCTGCGTGAAACTGATGTCTTTTGAGCTAGATGTGTTGGTAGCCATCTAAGGTCTGTGGAATACCTAAACTTGGTACCTAGGTGCCTAGCTGCACTGAACTGGATTCCCTCGCTTATTTCAGGGGGAAGTGGTTCTTTTTATGGCCCTACCATCTTATGGCTTCACCATGAGTATTGTACAGTATGATACAAGGTATGAAAGGGGGTTCTGGACTATGTAGGTATGTACCTTTACAATAACATATCATGTAGCTTGTCACAAAAACTTTCAACTTACCTAAGACAAAGGGTTGCTGCCTTAATATTCGGGCTTTAAATACATAATTTAAGCCTCTTTTATGCAGCAGGGAATGCCTTCAATTTCCAGATGGCAGACGCGACCTGAGACGCGAATGTCAACACAAAGTAAACAAATATTCACTAGATTTTATTTTATATCAACCCCTATCTCAAGAGCATCATACTTCTGCCTCTTCGTTTGACTGTCGTCGCTTTCTCTGGATAGTTTTCCATACAGTCAGAAGCCTTAAAACGTGGTCTTGTGTAACGGAACAGTGCTACCATCCCCTGAATATCTACCGGGCCAAAGATAGGGGAGAAAAGTCCAGCAGGGCCTAATTGGAGCTCTTACCAGCTCTTACAGATGAGATAGCCTCTATACCGAGTTCTTGAACCGCCGCAAAAGACTACCTAGCATTTCCCGGCCTGGAATTGTCCATGATTTAGGATAGCGGGAAGGGGAGAAGATATAGCAGGAAAATCGCCAAATTGGCAGGCGGGCATCGACATACGCAAGGATGCCGCCAGCAGGTGGAGGAAACATCAAGGTGGTGGTGAGAGTGCGGCCTTTCAATAGCAGAGGTAAGTTCGGAACTCTGTCTTCTGTGAACATACTCTGGGAATTCCATGCTGACAGGCTACCCAGAGAAAGAACGCAACGCAAAATGTATAGTCCAAATGAAAGGGGCGCAAACTGTCCTGAGCGCCCCTCCGAATACTCAACCTACACGAGGGAAAGGCGGCAAGGAGGACGATAACAAGGTCTTTGCGTTCGATAAATCCTACTGGTCCTTTGAACGGGGCGACTCACATTATGCCGGCCAGGAGGATTTACATTCGGACCTGGGAAAGCCGTTGTTGGACAATGCATTTCAGGGATACAATAACTGTATTTTTGCATATGGACAGACGGGATCTGGAAAATCATACTCGATGATGGGATATGGACCAGAAGCAGGTGTTATACCGAAGATCTGCCAGGACATGTTTCAGCGGATCGGTGCTCTACAAGAGGACAAGAATTTACGATGTACGGTGGAAGTGTCGTATTTGGAAATCTACAACGAGAGAGTGCGGGATCTGCTGAATCCTACGACGAAGGGAAATCTGAAGGTCAGAGAACACCCATCGACAGGGCCATATGTAGAAGATCTGGCAAAACTGGTTGTTTCTAGTTTCAGCGAGATCGAGAATCTCATGGATGAAGGAAACAAAGCGAGAACGGTTGCAGCAACAAACATGAACGAAACATCAAGTCGTAGCCATGCAGTCTTTACACTCACCTTGACACAAAAGAGACATGACGTTGAAACAAACATGGGCATGGAGAAAGTCGCAAAGATCAGCTTGGTCGATTTGGCTGGTTCCGAGAGAGCGAACTCAACAGGTGCTACGGGAGCTCGTCTGAAGGAGGGAGCTGAGATTAATAGATCTTTGTCTACTCTTGGTCGAGTCATTGCATCTCTAGCTGATCTATCCGACGGCAAGAAAAAGAACGTCAAAGTGCCGTATCGAGACAGTGTCTTAACGTGGTTACTCAAGGACTCGCTAGGAGGAAACAGTATGACAGCCATGATTGCAGCAATTTCGCCAGCAGATATCAATTTCGACGAGACTCTCAGTACACTTCGTTACGCTGACAGTGCAAAGAGAATCAAGAACCACGCTGTAGTCAACGAAGATGCCAATGCGAGAATGATCCGGGAGTTGAAAGAAGAGCTGGCGACGCTGCGAAGTAAACTCACTGGTGGTGGTGGGTCGACGGAAGAAACGTACGCCGAGGGTACACCATTGGACAAGCAAATCGTCAGTATTGTGCAACCAGACGGAACCGTCAAAAAGGTGTCCAAAGCGGAGATTGCAGAGCAACTCAATCAGAGTGAAAAACTATATTCTGACCTTAATCAAACCTGGGAGGAGAAGCTGCAAAAAACAGAAGAGATTCACAAAGAGCGTGAGGCTGCACTGGAAGAGCTTGGTATTAGCATCGAGAAGGGATTCGTTGGGTTACACACTCCTAAGAAAATGCCTCATTTGGTAAATCTCTCGGATGACCCTCTCCTCGCCGAGTGTTTGGTGTACAATTTGAAACCCGGTACAACCACTGTTGGCAACGTCGATTCCGCAACAACTGCTGAGATCAGATTGAATGGAAGTCGTATCTTCCACGATCACTGCAACTTCGAGAACCAGGACAACAAAGTAACTCTAATTCCTCAGGAAGGAGCTGCAGTTATGGTGAATGGAAAGAGAGTGGTTGAGCCTACCAGATTGAGGAGTGGATACCGAGTCATCCTCGGCGACTTCCATATCTTCAGATTCAATCATCCATTGGAGGCAAGAGCTGAGAGAGCCGAGCAGAATCAGAGTCTGTTGCGGCATTCCATTACAGCAAGTCAAGTCGCAGACTACGAGAAATCGACTCCTTCCCCAAGTCCCCGGCCGGGGCACGAGAGAACAATTAGTAAAGCTATGGATTTCGACTGGGAGGGGAGCCGTCCAGAATCACCTATGCCAGCATTTCAAAATGGTCGTGATTCGGATTGGTCTTTTGCTCGGCGGGAGGCTGCTGGGGCCATACTCGGTCCAGATCAGAAGATTGCGGGTCTATCCGATGACGAGTTGAACATACTGTTCGAGGACGTCCAGCGAGCACGGGCAGAGCGAGCTGTACGAGAAACTGATGATGATATGGATTCCAATACTTCATACCCAGTCCGAGAAAAGTACTTGTCAAATGGCACGATTGACAACTTTTCGCTTGATACTGCATTGACGATGCCATCGACGCCCAAGCAAGGTGAAGTTGAGGATAAGATGCGGGAAGTTAGAGAGGAGATGCAAGTCCAACTAGACAAACAGAAAGAGGAGTATCAGAGTCAGCTCCAAACAGCTGAAGCTGCTAATGTTGAGGTGGAGGAGATCAAGAAGGAGAAGGCCAAGATGGTAGACAATTTGAGAGAGGTAAAGGAAGTAATGCTTAAGCAGCTTGAAATGCAACGCCAGGAATTTGAAGAACGACTACAACAATTAGATCCGGCAAGTTCCATGTCGAAAGGACCACCGCCACTCACCGAAGCAGAAATCTTTATCGCAAAGAAGACGTTCAAGCATTGGCGCGGTCGGAGATATGTGCAAATGGCTGAAGCTGTCCTCCAATATGCTCATCATCTAAAGGAAGCTCAGATTATGAGTCAGGAAATGGATGAAGGCGTGGTGTTTCAGTTTACGGTTGTAGATGTCGGACACTACCTATGTTCGTCATATGACATGGTTCTGAACGATATTTCGCGCGAGGGTGAGGATCTGCATCTTGAAGAAGCTGTGAAGCCATGTGTCGGCGTACGAGTCATCGACTACCGTAACAGCGTCATTCATCTCTGGAGTCTAGAGAAGCTGAAGGACAGGGTCACCTTGATGCGCCAGATGCACCAGTACATGGACAGGCCGGAGTATCTGCAGCACTTCCAGCTTGATAATCCGTTCATGGAAACGTGCATGCCACAATACACTCACGTGGGAGACGTTGAGGTGCCACTGGCGGCTGTTTTCGAGAGTCGTGTTCATGACTTCACACTTGACGTCCTTTCACCATACACATCACAAGCTATTGGTATCATCAATCTTGCTCTTGAGCCGTCTTCGGCTCGGGCGCCTTCTAGCACACTGAAGTTCAATGTCGTCATGCATGAGATGGTTGGGTTCCCAGAGCGTGAAGGAACGGAACTGCACGGCCAGCTATTCGTACCAGGCATTGAAGGCGGAGTGACTACGACACAAATGATCTCAGAGTTTGATGAACGTCCTGTCAAGTTTGAAAGCGTCCACAGCATAAGTATCCCGCTGTTCTCGCCTGCAGACCTGTCACTACGCATTGCAATCTTCGCAAAAGTCACTTCCATGCACCTCGATAAGCTCCTAAGCTGGGACGAGATGAGAGACAATGTACCGAAGTCTAAAAAGAGGAAGGCACCAAGGCTCGCGGAGTCACACTTCTATACCGAGGACAAACACGACGTCTTCGGCAGGATTCAGATTCTTGAACTCGCTGAAAACGGTGAGTACCATCCTGTTGAAGTGGTCCAGTCCAGCGCCACAGACAATGGCGCTTTTCAGCTCCACCAGGGTCTTCAACGCCGCATCGCTATCAACCTCGCACATAGCTCGGGGGGTGCACTACCGTGGGACGAAATCTCGAATATTCGCGTGGGCCATATTCAACTCATCGACCATGCTGGGAAGACTCCGGATCTTACATCTCCCACGCCAGCCATGCCGCTCAAGCTCGTGGCCAGGCCTACATTGAAGACCCACGCCAATGGTACCTCCAACGTGACAATGATCGGGCAATGGGATTCTTCTGTTCATGAATCTCTACTTCTCGATCGTGTGACGAAGGATAAGTATAAGATTCAAATGACACTTCAATGGGATGTTGCATCTAAAAAACTAGCTCAGCCGATGACTTTCTCCATCGACTTGTGCTCGCAAATCAGATCTCGAAGCTATATTCGATCAACTAGCATGTTCGCGGCTCTGTGGCAGACTATTCGGATACTCCATTCTGTAAGCAGTATATTCAGTATTGCAGTACGTCCCTCGCCCGTGAAAACAGCTGGAGATCTATGGAGAATGAACACTGGCAACGACTACGTGAAAGGTGAGGAGTTTCTCGAGACTTGGACACCGAGAGGCATATCGCTCATCCGTGATCATATTGCAGCAAAGTTGAGGAAAATCAGACTTGTGGAGCTAGAGGCTGCTGCACCGTTGCTGAAGAAGATCAACTACCAGCCCGTGGCTAGAACTTCTGAAGTTCATCCTGACGTTACAGCAACAGGCACGAAAAATGGCGAGAATGTCGATGAATTGCATGGCGTCACAAAAGATCAGCAGTCAACTAATGATCCAAATGAACAACAAACTCAACTTCTCGAGAAGTTTACTATGCTGTGGAAACGAAGCCTAGATCCAAGTACGTCAATACTCAAATCTGGCAACGTCGAGCCTCCAAGGAACGGCATATTGTCCGCCGCACATAAACCGCCGCCGCACTCAGTCTCACCAGCTACTAGATCGCGCTCTTCATCGCCGTCTTATCGCAAGTCGTTGTTTCTGGCAGCAATCACACCCGTTGTCAAGAATGCAACAGTCCTCAAGAGTGGCTACCTACTCACTCCCAGCGCTGACAGCTCGAAGTGGGTGCGGCGCTTTGTCGAACTTCGCCATCCGTACTTGCACTTACATTCTCTGCTTGACGGAGAAGAAGTGTCGATTGTGAGTCTATACAATAGTCGCATCGACCACAATCCCCAGATCGCAAAGCTTCTGAAGAGAGGACCTGGCGGCAACGCAATGAGAGGCCGAGCGGGTGACAACCCGGAAGAGAGCATATTTGCCGTTTACGGCACCGATAATACATGGCTATTCAAAGCCAGAGGAGAGAGGGAGAAGGTCGAGTGGATTTTCAAGATCGACCAGGCATATTTTGGGAGTGGAGACGTGCTCGATGGAGTCGTATGAGGAACGGAGCTGTGGATAATGGACAAGAACAGACGAGGATATGAAGCCTGCATTGCGAGGTGTTTTGAAAATTTCAGGATGGATGTGTTCATGACCCAGCAGTATGATACCCTTGTTTGGATGTTTAGTTCTTGTATATCACCACGATACACATTTCGTTTGTTTGAATTCACTAGATATGTATTATGTAGAATACCACCCAATGTTGGGTACAATGGATAGACTACTAACTAGTTCAGATCCCCCCTGAATTGGTTACCCTAACGCAAATTCAATTCCTGGCGTATTCAGCGAGTTTGAACTATAGAACCGCTCTTCAATTGGTTCTTACCATCGTAAATTGCGATATATACGTAATCAGGCTAAAAGCAACCTACATGCAGATTGTATCTCAACCTCATTCAGGTCTGAGAGATGCAATGTCTTTAGGTAGATTGCCAGACAATTGAAGCTTGGAATAGGGATCTGAAAGCAGGTCAATATGTCACGTGGTTTGTTCCGTAACCGCGCTTTCTCATCCCGCACCAAAGCGCACCAGCGTCACAATCCACTCCGATCTCAACGAATTGTGCTGGACTCAACGAATTGTGCTGGACGCAACACGGTGCCCGATGGAGGCTCTGGAAAAATGTCGCCTGGACATCATGCACTGTCTGGATACAGCGAAGAGAGATCTCAATTCAGGTTTGTGGCTCGCCATACTGCGTTATGGATATTGCTGAACATCATCTTTTCTAGAGCTCGAACTCGCAAGCAACACTTCTTCAGCAACTGTTCCCAAGTTCGAGGTAGAGATCGAAGTTGACAACTCCGAATCTGTTACGGGATCAAAACACAAGTCGTTACAAATGAAGTACAACAAGATTTACGAACAATCGAAAGAGATCTACGCACAACTTCAGCAAACGAATACTGCTAGGAAAGAGCTTGAGCTGAGACTCCGGAGCGAAAGAAAGAAAGTCAACGACTACTATACCTATACGCAAAACCAGCAGGAGGTCATAATCAAAAACAAGAGCAAGATAAAAAGTCTGCAGGAAGAGATCCGAAATTTGAAGGGTGAGCCTAGGACAAATTTCTTCGATAGTAGTGGGAAAGGTGCAGATGTTACCGATACTCGCAGCAGCATTGGATTGTCTACATCTACTAAAGGAGCGCTTACAGGGGAAGCAATGAAGAGGCCTCCGCAAACCGTCGGACATCCCTCCATTGGGGGAACGCTGGCAGAAGATAGCGTGCCACAACTTCCTCGCCGAAATCATGGCGGAGTAGTACACAAGTTATCACGCGATGTATCAAATACGGAAATCAACGTAGATCCCAGGGAGGCTTCGTTCTCGTTGACTAGAGCTGGACTATGCGTCCCAAGCACCGCTTCAGAGTGCCATAGATCAGCGACTGAATCCCCAACATGTAAAGAGGAATCTGATATCCCGCTGGCCATCACCAAAAATCTCGGATATATGCCCTCAGAGCTATTGAAAAGTGGTAATGCCAGTGTTGAGGATACCCAATTTGTAGATCTCGAACCTCACCATTCAAGCTCCACTCAAAGCGACACAGACTTCGTGCCTGCAATATCGCCAAGTGATCGGGAAATATTAAGTTCCTCACCACTACCACATCTACCGTCGTCGCCTGATATACCTGTTTTCATTTCTTCACGAGCTGTCAAGAAGAGAAAGCTTGGGACGGATCAAGAATCGGAGCGGCGTCCTGCCACAAAGATCAAAGTTGAGCATGTTTTATCGAGCAGCCCAATCGGACTGAACGCAATTTTGCCGAGTGACAGTATCGATCTTGATGACATCGGCAGGAAACAAGCTACCCCGAGAAAACAGCGGCGTGAACCTATATATCAAACATCCGCCAACCTGCTGGCTGCTACAAATCCAGATATTTCAACATCTCGGTTAAATCTGATTCGCCACCAACAAAGAGAAAACAATACTTTACCAATCACGCCCAAAACTACGATCATCAGGAAGAATGATACGATACTCCGGCAACTGAGCACAAACAAACAAATTCTCCCAAGAGCTGCAAATAAGAAAGCTCCCTCTCGTCGACGGACACCAACCAATAAGGATGTGTCACAGCTGCTTGAAGATGGCGAAAATACTCAGCTGACAGACATCTTGTTGTTAGGAAAATATGACGGGCGCCTGGGTAACTTACTCGAGACACCCACCTCACCCAAGCATATAATAACTCCAGCATCTCGCGCTGTGCAGTCACAAGACATTGCTACAAAGAGCGAAAATCAGGAATACAGGTCGCTAAACTCAGACACAAGGACAACGTCAGTGAAGGACCATGACGACCACAGCCCGAGTGAGACAGGGAGGATGACACATGAAGTCTTCAACAAAAAGCATAGCAAAGTAGGAGCCAGACCATCGCTGCCGAGTCTCAATACGGATGCCACACGAGGTGTTGCTCGTTTGTTGTCGAGAGATAAAGAGCTATCGTTGTTTGCTGGCAGCCCGATTATGGCCAAGAGTCAATCGCTGGTATTGGCCGACAGAAAGAATGAGCATCCGCTTAAGGTGCCGTTGCGAACACGTCCTGTGGAGCAGCTGAGCCTGTCAAACTTTAAGATCAACCCAAAATTCAACCAGGGCAAGAATTATGCCTTCAACGAGGTTGTACGCAACAAACAAGCCCGTCAGTGTCTGCCAGGGTGTACCAAACCTGACTGTTGTGGAGACAAGTTTAAGAATATGGCCAGACTGATGCAGGAGCCTGATGAGGTTCTTACGTTGTCCCAAGAAGAAGCGAACTACGAACTCTTGAAGGTGCATCTTGGAGATAATGCGTACAAGCTTGACAAGATGAGCGACAAGCTGAAGGCAGATCTCTTGATTGACGCAAAAGCTAGAGACTATGCCAACAAGTTTAGCAGACACCGGGTTGCGTATGAGCGTCCAAAAAGCCCTGTTGGATTTTGGAGAGTAGATTTTCCGACTACACAAGAAGAGATTGATGATCGCGCGAAGATCAAGGAGCAAACGTTTGCAAAGATCAAAGAACGGTACGACGAGGCAATGAGACCAGGAGGTAGATACCTTTTCTATGATGAGTAATGAAGCCTGGGGCCTGGAGCATGAGTCTATGCTATGTGTTCCGGCAACAGATGTGCTTTGCCTTCCGGAGATGGAGGTATCAGCAAACGCTAGAGGAATACATGGAATTCATGATTCACTTTTTCATTTGGTCACATGGTGTTGCTTATTCACTCGCCTTGACATTGACTATGTCCATAAGTCTTCATCATGTAAAGAAGGTTAATCACTAACGTGAGTGTATAGCGAACCGGCCACTTTCCCCAAAACTACTACCCTCCTTCTCTAAAACCCTTGTTTAATTCAACCACGATATGCCTCTAAAAATGATGAAAACCAATTAAACCTTGCCCTCCAAGCACTCAAAAGAAACCCAGATTAAACAATTTGTGCACTAGCATAGATCTGTTCAGTTGATCACCATAAACTAAGCGAGAGACTTCGCGGCGTACCATCTAGACGCGTTATCTCAGCCAATTCTCGGAAAATGGCAGATCTAGAAGAGTTCATGCTTGCTGAACATCATCTCGACCTAGATTCTAAAAGACTCCCTCTCCGGCTTCGTTTTGTTGAAGAAATTGCAAATCGAATTATTGCAACGCATGAAGGCGAACGCGTCGGACCACCATGGGCTGGGAATTTCATACGACAACCAGAGCTCCGAACGTGTTTTCAATGTAAACACGTTTACCAAAGGGCTTAATGCAAGGATCCCGAGATGATTCGGGGCTGGCTCAAGCTTGTACAGAACACAATCGCGAAATATAGGGTCTGCGAGTCGGACATCTACAATCTTGACGAGACCAGGTTTATGATGGGCTTTATCGCAATGGAATGGTAGTTACAAGATCTGACGAGCGAGCACAAGCAAAGAAGATCCAGTCTGGCAATAGGGAATGGGTTGCAGTCGTTCAGGCCGTCAATTCTGTTGGATACGCAGTTTCGCCATATATTATTGTTAAGGGGAAATCTTATCTCGATTCCTGATACAACGAAGTAGAACTCCGACAAAATTGGCGCGCCGTCTCTCAAAATGGCTTGACAACGAATGAACTAGCTATAGGTTGGATTCGACATGTCGAGGAGTTTATTTTTTCGCCAAAAACTAGGCGTTTATCGCCTTTTGGTCCTCGACGGACACGAAAGCCATCATTCGAAGGAATTCGAGGGGTTTTGTAAATCAAACAATATGATTACTCCTTGTGTGCCTCCTCATTTATCTCATATACTCGAGCCTCTCGGTGTCGGGTGTTTTGGCCCTCTTAAGGAATCCTATGGTCAACAAATTGA
This sequence comes from Calycina marina, assembly GCA_019669825.1. Classification (NCBI taxonomy): domain Eukaryota; kingdom Fungi; phylum Ascomycota; class Leotiomycetes; order Helotiales; family Pezizellaceae; genus Calycina; species Calycina marina. Next base: position 27,861 of record MU253804.1, read on the forward strand.
ACATCTAATGCAACAGCAATTTAGTGATATCACTAAGGTGGACTTTATCCCCGCGTTTCAAGCTGCGTTCTCAAAATCCATAACGGAAAACATCATTCAGGGAGGTTTAGGATGAGCTGGAATTGTTCCGTCAATGGTTACACACGTGGAGTAGCCTTGGAGTGCTCCAGCGTCGTATGTGGTTATAGAGCTGCAGGGAAGGCCACGTGACAGAAACTTCTAGAACTTCCACATTATATATATAGATCAGCAAGTACATAGGCATTAGACGGTAATTGATTCTTCTTGTACTGAGATAGCCTCTGTAGTTTCAATCAAATGTAATTGACTACAAGTCCTGACATGTTCCTTGTGGTCCGAAGAGAGCAATCTCGGCCTTCAGCTAAAGTTACGGACCAACATTATACGATGACAATTTGCTTGTGTGCAGAATTTTTCTTTGTGTCGTGTTCTGATTATTGTCTTTGTTGACGACCTGTTCTGTTCCCACTCCTTGTTCACAATATGCCAGGAAGGTCAACGACAGGAAGGGTGGTGGATTGTACAGATCGTGAATCAGGTCCCAAGATGCACTCAGAATCTGAAGCGATTTTGTGGGCGCCATCATAGCTGTCATCACTTGCACTTCAGAGCAGTCCAAGTCTTAACAATTCTTATATGCAGAAGGCAGCGTAGCATTTGTTTCATCGTTCGAACAATGTAATTCTAGAAGACATACGAGCCCTCCTGACTCGCTCCACTGACTTGCTTTCTGGCGTATTCTTGTATGTAAATTACTGGCCTAGCACGTCTTCATACCCTTCGGGAAGTCCCCACAAAGGACGAAAAGAATAATCATCATCATCATCGACAACGCTGACGGAAAGTAGCGATATCGCTAAGGTAAATATACAAGTCTTAGATAACAAGCATAACTAAGTTACTTTGAGAAGTTACAATGGAGCAGCAAAACACTATTTACTAGTGTTTTCCATTAACAACCATAGAATAGGCAAGTTTTTTCCAAGTCTGTTCAATATTTCAAATGGAGTATTCGCGGTCTGACTTGGGCATACACTTCTTGAGTTGGAACAACAGTAAAGTTACAGGAAGGGCAAAGTGTCACGACCCAGATATCACGAGCTCCGCAACACAGCTCGCGAGGCTCACACAGAAAACTCTCCTAGTATATGATTTTTCTATTTTCCGTGGTTAGGAGCTTCGTGTCCAAATTACCATAGCTTTGTTTACCTCACAGTTTACCCTGCTTAACGGAATCGCTTCCACGTGATTCAACCGATACTTACCTCTTCATTCCTATACCAACCAGAGGTTAATTCTATTGAGAAGATCAACTGAGTATTCCCAGCCCTAATTCCAACCGGAGTCCCAGAACGTTACACAAAGTTCCATCTTTTCACTGCGCAATTTGGCGACATCAGGCACTTAGTACGTAGTCTTTTACAGACTCGGCTTGGTGTTATGAATACCCGACTCTTTGCTCATTATCTCTGGTACAAATACTTCTTTTTGTTCGAGAAAAAATGCCTGAATAGTTTAGTATGGCGAACATCGTACTGAACAGGAATTGACGGACTACTTAAGTGTCGCAAGATCGTCTCTTATCATACCAGGACGACAGCAAGTGAGTAACCACAATTTCTGAATATCCAAATTCTGAAACTGCAAAGAACGAATCCCCCTTATCTTTGATACCAGAAAACAATTTCAGCCATGCATCGCCGTTACAGTGGTGGTCACGGTGGCGGAAGAAGTCACCTAGACCCAGCCAATGAGTTCAAAAATCTTCGACCTGGTAGTTATCGGGCGGAAGATCTGGTCAGAATTCTCACAGACAACGCCGCGATACCTTTAAAGAAGAAGTTGCCAAAAACCAGCGCCGAGTGGGTGATTAGATGCCACACTATGGAAGCAATCCCCACAGATACTAAATTTTTGGATACGTATGCCAAACGTTGGCTGGCCGTCTTTGGCCACGGATACTACTTCGATGCTTTGGAGAAGGATGGAGACGAAGAAACCTTCAAAGGCATCGAGGTCATTGATCCCAAACATCCAGTGTTACTCGATCCCTCAACAGGAAAATATATGACCCATAGAGGATTCTTTCACCCTCTAGACCGGAAGATCTATGTCGTTAACGGCGATTTCGGCAGAGAAGATAAGATGTTGAAGATACTTGGAACAATACTTCACGAGGCTTTGCACGCCTTCCTGAACACCTTTGTTTGCGATAAAAAATGCTGCGAAGACTTCCTAGCTTCAACCCAAGGGCTAGGTCTCGAGGGTCACGCCACGCAATGGTCCAATGCCATGTTCGAGCTCGAAAAAGCTGTCAAGAGAGACCTGGGCTTAAAGATCAACACTGGCTTCCACAACTCAATCGGCGCTGAGATGATGCAGGGATTCAATCCTGAGGATGATGATCTCGACCGCTGGAGAGTTCCCGACAAAATCATCAACTTCGCGAGAGAGAGAAAAACGCAGGGCGAAAGAGAATACCGCAGAATGGCGATCGAGAGACGCCGGGCAACGCGCGAAATGGTGGCTGGGCGCTACTCAATTGAACTTGCGTACCAGTGGAAGTTCGGACATTAGGCTAATGGACAGCTAAGTGCACTGGTAGTATCAGCAGTGGGATCCCAGTAGGTCTAGTGGTGGCCTAGTAGTCCCATCTGATAGAAGTTACCTATATAATCGGATCCGTTGTTAACGAATACTATGCCTTTTTATGCTTTTTAATGATTTCAATACCTGTTATGACCTGAAGTGTCAATATTATTAGTGTCTCTCGTTCATTGAGTTGTAGAGTCCCAGATGGCCTGTGAATTCATGCTCTGTAGTTATGGAACATCTGCTGCATAGTGACATTTGCCGTCGTAGCATCGGCCAGGAGACTTTACATATGAGCAACCGATCCTCGCCAAATGTACAAATGCCCTTTATTTCCGCTAATGTCCGTCCCTGCGTGGCAGAAAACCTACGTGCCGGACAAAATCATAGATACTTTGACTTTAAGAATCTTAGAATCCATTTATACCTCAAGCTCACCACCTTCGCCTTCCCTAGGACGATTGACCTGGTCGTTCGGCGAAACTAAGCCTCCTTGTTCATTCTGGTCAGCATCTGATTTTGATCATGGAGGAGGGACGTAGGGATGGGATAGGACGATCAAGGTACGATTCGAAGAGCGGCACAGACCCTTCTAGAAGAACACCACGCTTCACGATTGATCCCAGACAATGACCGTTTGCAGAACGCTCATTAGAATCTTCGATGTTAGTTATTTAAGTAAGAGGGCATGCTCCGAATCTGCAAAAGTAGGAACATCTCGTCCTTTGGTCAGCGAACCTGTACGACGCGGGCCCTATTATGGATGTCTTGATAATCCTTGGCTTGTTACAGAAATTAAAGCTCAAAAGTCACTATTTAAATCAAGAAGCGTATTAATTGACCTTGATAATACTATCAAATGCTTAATTTCCTCCAAAATTCATTTCACAAACTCCGCCGTTGATATTCCCAGCTTGGAGGCCCGAGTTCTGAGCACCGAAGCTTACTGTGATTGAATCGGTCTAGATCTCTACGGCCTTTCCAATAACCTCCTGCGACTTGGACAGCAGATCATTTAATAGCTTCTGCGACGATTTCGCCCCCTTGAGTTCCTCCTCAAGTTGTCGCATTACCTCATCTTTTCCCTCACTAGATCTAGCCGTATCGTCATCATCGCTATTGAGATTCGGCTCTTCCAGCTTGTTCTCTACCACTGCTAGCTGTCGATCTGCCGTAGTGGTGGCACTTTTAAGTTCAGCCTGCTTTACAGATATTGTTTTCTTCATCTCCTCCCTGGCATGACCATTACGGACAGAACTATACCTGTACGAAGGCTAGTCCTATAACAGCAAAGGCAGAACTAGAACGACTTACAAGGGTGCAACCTCAACGATGAAGTTAATGGCAAGCTTACAGATCTGAAGCTGCTCCGACATGGCCTTGGCTTCGTTTTTCTTGACGAATCCCGCATTTGCTCGGTCCAGCCCGTCAGTTTTCCATCTTCGGAGTGTCTTGTCCACTTTTGTAGGTCGGCCCTGAAAATGTTGCAAGCTTGCGCGCAGCTGCTGATCGTCGCCTTTGACTGCTCTGCTACGTTTTGGCCAAGTGACTTCCAATCTCCGCTCCCTACGCCTCGGAGCAATTCTAGTGCTGTATAAACTGAGTGGACGTCTTCAGTAAGACGCTTGATGGTTTTAGGTGCATCTTTCAGCTGCTGCATATCTTCTAGAAGAAGTCGTGTGCCATGTAAGGCTGGTACAATGATACCGGCGGCACTCGCGGTAATACTGAGAGGATCCATCAATTATGTTTGTTGATAACAGAAGCAGGCGGAAAAGAAGACCTAGCCATGAGCTCAGGCTAAGGCCTTGGAAGCGCCGTCAATCTAACTGGGAGGTAGCTGCAGGTCGTTGCGGCTGAAGGATGAAAAACGACATCGACACAAACAGCTGCTTGGGAGTGAATCATCCACATACTATTTCATCCTGCACAGCTTTAGATAAATGGACGGCTGAGCAAGAGGATGCTATATAGTTAATTCAGCGTCCTGCAGATAGGTCAATGTGTACTATAATGCAAATATTCGTAATAGGCTGACGATTTGTAATTTGTCAGGACAGAGCGTGAGTGTTTGAGCTTTGAAGCGAGGCACTCTGCCAACATCGACTGGTTCCTGGCAGACACGTGATCATTCGGAGTCGTTAGAGCTCAGGTAAGACGTTTTTATATGGTTTAAGCATAGTGTAAGCTCGGTGATGCAGCTATGGTAAACAAGGTCTGTTATTCTATGCAAGGAGACTCTTCAGGCGCGGGTCAACGACGTGAACATGATTTTTTTTTCAGTCGAAAGGCATTTAAGGTGTACGGGAGTGACCACGGAATATAATTTACAAAAAACAGTACGAGATATTACGATGTGCATAGATTTGATACTCGAAGTCAATGTACAGGTTAAATTTTCCAGCATATATGGTTTTCCGCTATGCGGTGATGGGCGTTACTGAATCTCAACAGTCGGCTGGATATCAGTCATCGGCTTTTCTTCATCAACTGCTTGGTCGCTCTTGTCATGATATGTACTTTACTGGTTAATAGAGATTATGGCCAGTTTCTAAAATTTCTGTACCTGTCCAGCACTTGGTCGACCATTTCGCTTGTTTGATGGCCTCTAATGATATCCTTGGCAGATGTGTGCGCTGAAATTTGCATGTTCATCTTCAGCCGATCGATGACGGGGGAGCAACGTAGTATGCTGAGATGTTCGGACTTCAAAGTTGAATAACATGTTTGAATTGCCCGCGATTCAGCCATTTGCACATTCTGCAAATCTAACTGCTTCACATGTGAGAGGCCAAACCTCGATAACTCAAAGGTAAGGTTTCAGTATTAAACTATGAACATAAGAAGTACATGAGGAGCAGGTTCAGGCGCGAACTCTTGCTTCTTATATAGACGAGAAGGAGTGTCGTAGAATCCTCTAGATATAGCAAAGAAACAGAGAGAAAAAAAACATAGAAGCTTTGTAAGCAAGGGTACGTGATTAGCCCGAGACTCAACATGGGTTCTAACCCTTACATCACACGATCAAGATTACCGTATGTCTTGAGTCCTTTGAGCGAGGATGGGTAATCAGAGGAGTTGCTTCCGACGGGCGAAGCAGAGCAAGCTGGTAATCCAAGCGTACACAGTTGACGCTGGTACCTAACTTGGTATGGATACCACCAGCAGTAGCAAATGCTTTGTAGATTGGGCCTAGTTCATATTTACCTCGTAACTATCGCTTCTGCTGGTAAATAGAGCAACTGGTGGCACTCGTTGCTTTGCTCTCTGATACACACGTACAGTCCGACCCCGTAACTATTTTGAGTCCTGTTGCCAGCAGAACTTGATGCTTACAGGCTCTTCTGCGTACAGAATGTATCAATGTATGAAAGGTTTGAAATCGATAACTCAAAGGTAAGGGTTTGGTATTGAACTATAAGGAGTGCACAAGGAAGAAGCACAAGTATTGACTCTTACTACTTATATAGGCAAGAAGAAGATTGTTAGAGTCATCTAGACGTGGCAAAGGAACAAGGAGAAAGTCGTAGAGCTTTCTGGAAGCGAGGGCAATGTAAAATATTTATTCTGGACTCTCGCTTGGTATTCAGGCTTAGGAATACTCAACGACGATCCTCTCGGTAGAAGCAAGGTTTGGTTTGTATAGGAATGAAGAGGCAAGCACCAATCCGGGCGAAGTACGTAGAAGTGATTCCGTTACAAACTCGGTAAACTGTGAGGTAAACAAAGTTATGGTAATTTGAGCAGGAACCTCCTAACTAAGGAAATACAAACGTTATATACTAAGAAATTCCTCCTTGCGAGCTCTGCGAGCTCGTCTCGCATGGATCGCAGTTATGTCACCGTGTCTCTTCTGAAAATCCCATGGTCCGCTAATATGCGCGTCCTCAAGCGCATCGCCGTCCAGTAGTACATACAGAATGCGTTCCCAAGATTCTACTATGACAATTTTCATTGAGCCTAAGGTCCTTGGTAACATGGTTCCTGGAACGTGACATTGTTGTCCCTCACCAGTTATCTGTTCTTCTCTCCACTAGATCTCACCCTCTGACTGGCTGATATGAGCATGTTCTGGCCTGTAACAAGCTGAAGAGACTGTGGCAGAAGGTCTGCTGGGACTACAAGTAGGAGGAGCCATTGAGCAAATGCCTACGGCAGCATAGTGTCAGGACTTGCAGTCAACTACACGTGGTTGAAGCTCCAGAGGCTACTTCAGTATATATGCGTAGATAGAAGCCAGACCACTCAGTGGAGGTGGTTGCTGGTTACGAGTGTGATGAAGTGAGGTTCGTCTCCTGAGGTAGACGCAGCTCGGCAACTGGTGCCAAAGCTGCGTCATTCTGGCACAGCTGTCCCTACGATGGACGGCTGGAACCGAGTCTGAATGAATGAATGAATGGATGAATGAATACCATCCTTCTCTTCTAGCTCTTTAGTAATGCCAAATATCATAGTTTCTACCCTACTTCCGTATCGGTTGAATAGATAGGATTATTTGGAAAGAACGCCGAGTTCTCGTGGCTTGATTGCTAGGTCGATTCTTTGGCAACTCCTTCAATATCACCAGTCTACCAATTTCATTCTTAGCCTCAAGCAGCTCAGAGAGTACACACCTCATCACACCCCCTCTTTCCATACATGCCATACATCTGAAGTAAAGACTCATGGCGAGAAAATTGGATAACTTCAGATGAGCCGATTTAGACATCCGCTGAGGTCTCTAAGAATGTGAACTCTAGACGATAAGCAACGTGCAAATACGAAGCTACCAAGCCCACACGGCAGCCCACGCACCAGTTTAGTTAGTTACTTTGGACCACGAATTTTATTTGTTTGCTCGAGAGGTGTGTGTGTGTGTGTGTGTGTGTGTGTTAATATTCAACGTCCGGCGGGCACGTACTCATGACACGTGTCCTGGGAACCCTACGGATTATAGGGCGCCAGTGGAGGAAGGCCCCTGGGATTTGAAGTAGTCTACTAGTATATAAATGATGTTGCATATCGTCGACCACCTTTACACAGTTCAGTAGCCTCCAGAAGGTAGTCTACTGCTAGTTTGCAGTTGGTCACCCTTCCCTGACCCTTCATCCAGCTTCCTCCACCCATAACGAAGAAAATATATCAAAGGTCTGATAAAGAGGTGCTTCGTCGTCCTTATCCCTTGGCAAATTGCTTAGACGCTTGCCTCCCCCAGCACATTGTTCTCTTCCTCTCATTCCTCAAATCACAGCCCGGTAACGAACGTCCTTAGGCCTGCCTCGGCAGGAGAGTTCCTCTTTTCAAATCGTACGCTCAAAAACGGGCTGGCGTAATTTGAGACATCCCTCTCGAAATCCCTCGCGAAATCCCTCTGCCCTATGTGTGATTCGTGAAATGAGATGGCGCCCAAAACGTACTGAAATTTTGTCTGCGGATAGGCGTTCACTAGCCTTAGATTGATATCCTGAACTCTAGTCCACCCCAATCGATTCTCCTTTCTTGAAACCAAGTCGTCGCCCTACAATTCTTCATACCTGATGCAATCGGTTGACAGCGTCAGCCCAACAACGCCAGGAGCGTACTTGAAGAGGTCGAGGGGCACCACTCCTCAACAACAGATAAATTCAGAGCCCAAATCCCTGGATTGCTATATCATCAATGCATAAATAAGGACGGTCATATAACTCGAATTAAGGGTCGTTATTGTAGAAAAGAAACGGGTGAGAATTGTTGTCGTGAAGACTCTGTTTGCTGTCTCCGAAGGCCATATGGCCTCCATTAGATCCGGGTTGCGTTCTCTCGTCATCTTAGAAGAATACTTGAGAGTATCTTCAGTTCGTAGCCAGCACCGCTTACAGGTAGAGAGATCCGTCTTCGATGGCCTGTTTGCTTAGGTGTCATCACGTTATGAGGTAGCTGCATACGCATACACATGTGCAATTCGGCATGGCCTCATGGCCAGAATACTCGGCAAGACTCATAGGACGCAGACGAAGAAGAAAGCATATAGCTCCTATCACTCGTACATGAATCCCCAGACCCCAAAACTACAAACCTGAACAGTAAACCCTAGAACCCAAGCTCAATTATCAGTAATCCACTCGCCCATACCCAGTACCACATACCAATCCACCTATCATCTTCCACAAGCATAACCATCACCTCATCGCCACCCTCGCCAAGCACAAGCTCCTCACGAACCTGGGCATGACGACCACATTCTCATGCGCAGCTATGCCATATTTTACTCGCGAGATACCACTCTGCTACCCCTGTCCCAGCATATATTCCCCGACATTCATTCTCACCAACAGCATCACACAAATAGGTGAGGAGGAAGTGGGTAAGGAGGGGATGGATGGGATTCGGACTCGTTGGTCGAGCTGGCGAGCATTTCGGCGGGCTGGAGTGGGCTCGCGAGGTTAAGTTTGATGCGTGGGTGCCAGAGTAAGGGGTGAGGGGACGGTGTCGAGGCGTTTGGGTTTGGGTTTGAGTTTAAGTTTGGGTTGAGTTTGGGTTTGGGTTTGGGTTTGGGTTTGGGTTTGGGTTTGAGGCATGGGTGCCGGACTACAGGAGTGAGGGGACGGTGTCGAGGATTTTGAGCTTGAGCTTGCGAGTGAACAGTGCTTTCTTCGTTTGAATTGTAGTCATGCAGCAGACGAAACAAGACAGGTCTGTAAATGTAATGTGATAAAATTGCGGTTCCATCAAGCTCTGTTTGAGAGCGATGTAGTCCTAACGCCGTATTCTCTAAACTTTCTATTCCTTCTGTATACCCGTAATGAAATTCGTAAAACCGTCGCCGTAGGTACACCTACTCAATAGCAGAAGCCGAGACATTTCCCGTAGCCGGGTTTATATCATCACTCCACTTCGACTGAAAATCCTCTCCCAGCTCCTTTCGTAGCGCCGTCTGAACCGCGTCTAGAACGTTGTTGAAAACACCAAAGTTGGCTGGATTGGCATCGTCGTTGCCTTCGCCTTGGTAGACACCAGTGCGAACCAAGCATGTATTCCAGCCATACATGTTGCCTCCAACGATGTCACTGGCGGGGTTGTCGCCGATCATATAGATGTTCTTTGGTAGACGCTCCTCGTTGTGAATGGTCTCCATCCAGCTCGACATGACATCGTCGGCGTACTTGTAGGTTGCCATCTCTGGTTTACCGTAGACGACACGCTCGAGCTCGACGCCGGTGATAGACTTGTAAATAGCCTCGAGCGCAATTCTGAAGGTACCCTGAGACATGCGAGGTGTTGGGTGCTCGGTTGGGCACAACATATCTCCTTGGGAGAAGTAGATGGGGATGCGTTGCGAGACAGGGTCCTTAGCGTATGTACCTAGAACGCCATTCTCGGACTGCAGAAGATCCATGATGATCTGCAGATCGGTAGCATAGTCACGAGAGTCTGAGAATACCAGTATGGCGTCGATCTTGACCTTAGAGAAGTCTCGTGGAGTAGAAGTGGCGCGCTGCTCGGCAGTGAAGAATTCCTTGAGAGGTGAAATGGTGGAAATGGAGGCGACGATATCGTTGGGGACGACGATGTTCTTGAAGCCGTAGTTCTTTGCAACTTCTCGGCACTGGTAGTTCTCCCCACCAACGACGAGGACTGTCTCATAGTACTCCGACAGGGCAGACATAGGAGTGTGGGATTGAATGAACTGCTCAGTGGATACGGGTGAGTGCAGGATCTTGGAGAGTTGGTCACATCTCTTCTCCTCAACCTTTCCGGAACCGTTGGTGAGGAAGATGTGCGGGATTTTGATGCCGAGCTCGTTATCGCCGTTGAGGATCTCCAGTACCCGCTTGCCTTCCGGGATCAAACGATCCCCGTGAACAAGGACTCCATCAATGTCGAAAGCGAATGCCATGTCTTTTGCCGCAGCTGTCTTGACTAGGGACATATCCTGGACCTGTGAGGACAGGATATCACGTGTTGGTTTGATCGCTGGCATTCCAGGTCTGACCGGTCTATCATCTGCATTGTAAGTGGATGAAAGTCGTGATTGGCGCTTGGTTCGTGGAATAGGTAGGGAAGTTCCGAAGCTATTGCGAGAACCTCTTCGTGCTGAGGACGACGGCGAGCCTGAGAGCGAGTGCATGAGAGCATCGCTCTCAGCAATCTGAGATCTGGTAGCTGGAACTTCGATGGCTCCTCCGTCCTCAGCCTGCTCGGACGGTATTGCCAAAGTCTGTGATTTGGAAGTGGAGTGAGATGAGTTGTGGCTGGCCATCTTTCGCAACGTAGGGCCTTTCGAGCTGGTTGGTCTAGCCGGTAGAGAAAAGTCGGAATCTTCAAAAGCAGGCATGATGGCTGGATGACTGGATGGCTAGACAGTTAGATGTTTTGAGTATCTATCGAATGAAGGCGATGGTGAAGCTGCAGTGGTAGTGGTGAAGCTGCAGCGGTAGTGAAGCTGTGAATGCGAGATGGAAGTGACGAGAGAACAGAAGCGATGGGAAAATAGAAGTGATGAGAGAACAGAGCTGATGAGAGAGAATGCCTGGAAAGACTGGGAGATGTGTGTATATATCGATTCTCTTCAGAGCAAGAGCAATAAAAGCGAGGAGAGCTAAGCAGGCGTCAACGTCACATGTAAAACTATACAAGCACTGGGAGTTCCTGCAGTATCCGAGACTCCCTTTATGAATCCATCATGAGAATGCCTCTCTGCCTATCGACCCGGCACTGTTGGGACATGTCTCCAGTATAAAGCATGACGGTGTGCGAATTCTCTATCAAAAGCGGGATTCAGCATTACTTCAGCCGCGACTTCCTTGGAATTCCACCGAGTCAAGCTCTTGAGACACGAGTAATCCACTCTGAGCTGCAACTAGATAACGCAGGATGGAGACTGGCACTTAAGCTTGACGTATACCGTAGCCATACCGTCTTCTCGGCACTCTCGGACTCCTCTCTGGCGTGCGGCAGGACGGACCTCGTCGGGCGTGCTACAGCCTGTATACTGGAGGTGTGTGGGTTGCTTGTCTGTATATCGGAAGTGTGTTTGGGCTGCTTTTGCTCCCAGGACAAAAGAGTGGCAGACTGTTCGAAAGTTCGGACGCTGCATATTTCAGGGTCCAACGTTAGAAGCGCGTCTGGCTTTTTCGAGCCAAGCGTCCTATGATGACGCTGTGAAAAGACTTCCTTGGGAAGATCTTCGACCGCCACGCCTCACGCCTCAGCCCTATCGGGTATTTGAGATATTCAAGTCGGACCGCGACTGCTGCTTGACTAAGGTGCGGGCCACAGAAAAATGTCTTCCCAGCCCATACAGACGGCTTCCTCGGGGAGAAGACTGGCAGCTGGTCCTGGGAGGCACGATCTGACCGCTAGATGGGGGGATGAAGATGGATGGGCATGGAGATGGATGGGCATGGAGATGGATGGGCATAGATGAGGGAGGGCTGGACAGGCATTGATGAGGGAGGGCTGGAAAGACATAAGGATGGGTATGGGAATAGCGGTGGATGGGAGGAGATTAGAGATGAGGACAGCGGCGAACAGGGGAATTAGCGATGGGATAGCGGTGAGCAGGGTGAGATTAGCGAGAGATTAGGGTTGGGGATAGGGATGACGGTGGATACCCTCCAACGTCATACTACAGCGGTCGTTGGGCTTCTGGAGGCCTAGGACGGGAAGGCGTCAACACGAGAAATCTTCACAAAAGGTCTTTGCAGGCTTCGGAACGAGGTGCGTGAACCCAGTACCGTGATATACATAGCCAGTAAACACTGTAAGATCAGGAGAAGACGTTCAAAGCCAACCTCTCTCATCCTCTCACAATCTCCTTGTAAACAAATCCAGCCTCTATACGTCTGCAGCAGCCAGAGCATAGCAATCCAGAACTGCAATCCCATACAAACCCAAAACATGTCACCAAGCACTGCCAAAGCTGCCGTAACTGGCCCAATCCTCACTCTCAACAATGGAGTGAGGATGCCATCCCTTGGATTCGGAACTTTCGCGTCCCAAGGAAGTGAGGGAGAGACACACAGAGCAGTAGTCTGTGCACTGAATGCCGGCTACAGGCACCTCGACTGTGCTGCATTGTGCGTAAACCGACATTCTGCCCAGTATTGACACCATCTATGGAGATTCGAAGCTGATAGACAATCTGCAGCTACCAAAACGAAGGAGAGGTGGGAACCGGTATCAAGGAGTTTTTAGCTGCAAATCCGTCAGTATCGCGTTCAGATATCTTCATATGCACGAAAGTCTGGAACCACTTGCACCAGCCCGAAGACGTGGAGTACAGTCTGCAGCAATCTCTGAAGCTGTTGCAAGTCGACCATGTCGATGCGTTTCTGGTACACTGGCCCATAGCATCAAAGAGGAATAAGGATTACAGTCCTATGATCGGAGCTGATGGAAAGGTACACCTCCCGCCTCACCTCGAGAACCTTGTATCTGCCGGAGCTGGACTGACCTTCACACAGTACGTGATCGACGACGAGCTGACCCAGAACCCCGAGCCCACATGGCGAGCCATGGAATCTGCATACAGCCGCGGTCTCACGCGCTCCATCGGTGTATCCAACTTCACAGCCGCAGACATGACCAAGGTGCTCTCGTTCGCCAAGGTCGCGCCGACGATGAACCAGATCGAGATCCATCCCTTCCTTCCGCAAGACGCGCTCATCGCCTTCTGCATTGCCCACAAAATTGTGCCAGTCGCTTATTCGCCGCTGGGCTCGCAGGACCAGGTGCCGGGCACCGGTGAAAAGGTGTCGACCAACCAGGAGCTGAACCGGGTGGCCGAGGCCAAGGGCGCGAGTCTGGCACAGGTACTGATTGCGTGGGGTCTGAAGAGGGGCTATGTCGTGCTTCCGAAGAGCAGCAATCCCGGGCGGATCGAGAGTAATGTGCAGCTGGTGCAGTTGACGGAGGAGGAGTTCGAGGCTGTGAACAAGGTTGCCAAGGGGAGGTGGACGAGGTTTGTCAATATGAAGGACACGTTTGGCTTCGATGTCTGGCCGGAGGAGGCGTAGATTAGGATACCGTAGCAGCAACCAGCAGTCTTCAACATGCTCATTTGAGTCTCTCAAACCTTGTGAGACTAGATGTAACTACCTGCCCCCAGAAGATCAACAGTAGAGGAGAGTCGTGCATTAGGCTATGGTAGCAGCGATAAGCAGTCCCAGAACATGTTGGTTGAGCTTCTGAGACCTGATGCGACCATGGGTAGGCGTAGAGTAGCCTATGGTAGCAGCAAATTTGATAGCCCACGGCATGTTAAATGAGCCTCTGCAATCTGTTGAGACAGCAACAAGACCTACAGTAATTCAGGGAAAAGAGTGGCATTGCAGGCGTAGAGTAGGCCACGATAGCAGTAACACGATGCCACGGCCTCTTAATTTGAATCTCCCAAGCCTGGCCAGTCAATGATAAAGAGCTTTTGCAGGGAGAAGATCAGTAATGGAGACGTGGAATAGGCCAGGGTTGCAGCAGTCACGGTGCAGCAGAATGACGATCACGATGCAGATTTAGCACAAGGTACCTTTGCAATAGGTTTCCATAGGCAGCTAGAATTAAGAGGAGTTGAGTCCCGTATAGTGGTAGAAAGATCACCCAAAGGCGCCCAGAAACAATCCAGCGATACCTCCAACCCCAAATCCCAGCGCGGAAACAATATATAAATCGTGCAACCAAGTCTCTCATACCATGCGAAGACGATCAATGAAGATCCGCGACCCATGGCTGCCTCGAGCCAGAAAAGACAAGGTGTAACGACAGCATGGTCAGGAGCCAGATCAATAAAGAGCAGCCCTGCCAGCCAGATGATGAACGAAGAAAACAAGATGAAACCCCAGTCGACGAATAAGAAAAAACCATACACTCCAGGCAGGTAAGGAGGTTGATGTAGCCGTTGTGGAGGGAGGTAGAGATCAGTCGAAAGAATCTCTACCATTGTCATATCCCATCTATCGTCCAGAAAGCCTTAGATGTCCTTGTCAACAATCGTGTCTCCGTCATCACCAAACAATCTCTGCTCTACTGCCTTGGCGAAAGCCAGCTTGCGAGTCTTACCATTGGCCTGGTTTTCAACACGGTCACCAAAGCCCAAGCCCGTAACAGTACGCCAGCTATTCAAGAGCAGTCATGTTAGCATTGGGAAAGGTGCAGAGGAAGACGAGAGAGTTCTTACAGAGAGTCGGAAGCATTGTAGAGCTTTGCCCATTTGTCGTCGGAGATTCCTGGTGGATTATTGCCACGGGAAAGGGGGAAATTAAGACCATTAGTCTGCTTCGTGGGGGCATATCCGTGCGTAAACTTGATCTTGTTGTTGGTGACACGGTTGTTGAGCTTGTAAACGTCCGCGTTTAGGTGACCCTCTGGTGCCTCTTCACCGACTTGGTGAGCAGGGGCTTTTGGGTTGCCTCCAGGCTGAGACGACACGTTAAACTCCGAGGCGGTGCCCTTTGCAAAGACAGTTGCGGTTGGATCGAAGTCGTAAACGTGTGGGATGATCGGAGCTGCTGCAGTCTTGCGAGCGCGCTTTCGCTTCTTGTTGCCAACATCGACATATTCATTGTCGTTATCCTCGCCATCGCCAGACACAATTTCGGTGTATACTACTTGCTCCTTCGCCAAGAGGCGCTTTGCGCGCTTTGGCTGCGGTGCTTCTTCCTCTTCCTTTGACTCAGAGGTCGAGGCCACAGGGGCAGTACGCATCTTGATCTTGCTTTCACTATACACGATGTTAGCACTGCTGTCGATAGAGTTGTGAGAGGGGAGATAAACAGTTTAATAGCTTCCTTCCTCAAATCTTTAGCTCGCTTTGCTTTCTTATTCATCTCAATTCTCGTGACTCTGACGTCTTGAACCAGGACGGCAGCTTCATCACTGAGTTGTTGGAGTAGCGTACGGTCTGCCTCCTCACCCATCGATGTAACAACTTGCTTCTCCATATCTAGGGTAGCGATTTGTTCTCTCATGTTGAGGCAGAATGCTTTGGAGATGGAAGGAAAGGGAACCTCAAGAGGGGGCGTCATATATTTATAATGTAACTTACCCTAGTATGTTTCTCCAGACCCCTGTAGGTCCATCAAAGCCCTCGTGATGGTGACGAAATTCGGTGTGAGGCATTTTGGTATCCGAATGCTTCGTGGAGAGATTTGGTAGTATTCTGAGGATGTGGTTGTGTTGAGGAGTAAAGTTTATGGAAGTTATGGCTGGAATATATAAACTATGTTGCCCCGAAATGTCAGGCTGCCACTTTTAGGCAAGTATCAAGCTCATATGAATGGGCCAGGGGCACGTGCAACTACGCAGTATCTACAATCCGTAGATGAGAAGAGACGCTAGTGCCTCCAGCCTCATGAAAATTTGCTCGTTTGTGGGGGCAGACCAGGGAGATAGGAATAACAATAAGAATCACGTCATCCTGTGAGTCATATAGTGACAAGGCTGCCACTCTTTCGCTTTCCAAAGACGAACCTCAGCAGTAAATGGAGCTCAATGGCGGTCACAGTGATAAAATGCAGCAAAAGCGAAAATGGTTGCTATTTAAGACGAATACTTCATATCTGTTCATACCTACGTGTCGACGCTGCTTTTGCTTTTAGCTATTCTATTCACCAGTGAGGAATGATGCAATCAACCACACAATGTTATGGGGTTGAATAGTGATAATGCTGGTGAATTGTTGCAAAGACGAAACTAGCTAGCTGGCTGGCACTAGCCTTTTCTCAAAAATTGCAAAGTACACCTCCCTCAGCTATAATATATACGCGCCTTGAGATATCCTTGTTCTCTTGACAGATATCTCCACCAAGTACTCTTTGGGTATGAATAGTTTTTGTGGCCGTTAGGGAGAATTCTCGCTTAGATTGAATTTGTTTTGATATTTCCTATTCGGGATGTCTTGGCACAGGCCCGCCTTGCAGAACACAAACTATCAGCAAAACTACCACATCTCTAGAGTTTCAAAATAAACAAGGGTTAAATTGAGAGAATGGTAGTAATAGCTGTTGCACATAGTGACATCTGCTTTCTAGGAAGTCTTGGCATCGTGCTGCACTAAGGAATTAGGACTACAGTAAAACCTTTACATTCAATGGCAGAAGTTTCTTGAACGGTAACTGTTCGGGCTGATGAGATAGCAGTTATCACTTATATCAATTGATGAAACGAAAGTAGTTTTGAGCTATTATTTTCGATGTCTGTAAACGCCAACACAATACAATACTGGATTTGGCCTAATCATTTATATATTAATCCCACGACAGCAGGCTTGAAGGCCGAATTTCAACAAGAGGAGCAGGAATAGTGATATCACACCTTCTAGAAATGCAGGTTATAATGTAGGATTGACTGAAACTTTTCTATAAAACTTGCTATTATATACTCCCAACATTGACATATTAGTACTAGCTAGTATTAACCCTAAGCGTGGAATAACATTGGGAAGGACAGTTTATGAAGACTGTAGTAAAAGACACAATCTAGAATCTAGGATTGGCTGAATCCCTTTTGTAAAACTTGATGCTAGACATTTGTCCCACTTTCTGATCCACATGCGGAGACGACGATTGTGACACATTCGTCTTGGCATACAGGCCAGCGGCTCATCTCTCTTATAGCACTATAAGGGGTACCTCTCGCAGGGGAGCTACAGAGAGAATGAGACGCCAAGGAGCTAGCCTCGCTTACCCATAAAGGGTAGCAGATGGCTAATTTATATACAGTTAAGTAGCTATTGGGAAAAAGAGAAGTCTGAAGGAGGTTTCTCGAGAAAACTGATCCAACTGAAGAGCTGCAAGAATATATGGCAGTGCCATTTATTGAAGCAGCAATTGCGATTCACGGGCTTTCGTAGCAGTGGATCTGCAATTTCCCAAGATCCTACTCAACAAACCCCCGATTTATAACGGCAATATACCAGTACTAGTGATTATTTGGATTGGCGTAACAGGTAAACGCAGTATAAAGATTGAGCACTGAAGATATAAGCTAGAATCTGGAGATCGTAAAGCCCTTTTTACAAGGTTTACTATGATTTGTATCAAGGTGAAAGTTGCGTGCATAGTAGCTATGAGGAGTGAAGTTATGGCCGCAATTGCAGTTTATCTCACATTCAAGTTTAAATATACAAGCATGGAATTCAGGACTAGCTGGTTCTTTTCCGCCAAATGTAAAAAGACACAAGTTTGAAACTCTGAGCACTACAACGGTAGTCGCTATTGTTGTCAACATCAAAGTGCATGGAGCCCAAATAAGACTACGGCGTTGCTTAAGTCTTCCACAATGGCCTCGTTGTAGCCTATCACGGTATATATGTCATCACTAATGACTGTGCAGATAGTGAAATAGCAGGGATCTCAGCTACAACATGATCGTATATGCATGGAGGTATAAAACTGAGATTGGCCCAATCTTCCTCGTGAGATTCCCCGCGAGTAGCTATATGTGCGCAGGTACAAGCTAGAAACTTGAACTGGCTTATTCTTCTTCCCAGAGCCCCCGTGGCTAGTTTCCCATGGTGGAAGCCCCATAAGAAGGCATGAAATACAGCATCGTTGTGCTTTTCAAGAGTTACGGGTTTCGGACGATTCAAAACCACCCGCTGCAGCTTCTCAGAAGTCTGCCCTGATGCATCTATCAATAGAATTAATCTAGCCGTTGTACCCCAACCGCAGGTATCTGCTCAAAAGCTGGCGGTTTCCTTTTTTGTGGCATGTCACCAAGATTATTCCGGTCTTCCTCTGCCAGCTCGTATCCAGCTGTGTACACTGTCACACAGAGCTCACCATCTAAAACGGTCTCTATTTGTACTTGCCGCAACACATTATCCATGGACATGGAGGATTTCTACAGCCACTTAGCAGATACTGCCAGACAACTTCACGAGTGACTACTCGTTCTTTGATCTGAACGGTCGTCAGTGAGGGGCTGCGGTACTAGCGGAACCACACTATGCATAATAGACCACTGCTTTCCAGAGTGGTGTCGAAAGAATGATGAGACGTGGGCTGTTTGAATTAAATCAAAGTGAATTCTAGTACTTGTCCTCGTGAACAGCCACGTCACTCTCTACACGCTAGCATAATGTTCAACAGATAATTCGCTGCATAGAGTTGTTCTGCGCATGATGTAACATACGCCGGATGAGTTACTCTACCACTCCTCAGGGACAAGCACATCGCCTTGCCGTTACTAAACTTGTCCACTCAACAACTGACGACAATCTGTATTTCATAGAGCAGCGCAAGAAAGAATATGCCTTGTATCCGTCAACTCCAACAGTGGCCCTCAAAAACACACACCATCAGTTCCTTGGACACTAGCATATCATCTCCCGAATACAAAAAACGATTCAGAGCACTGAAATAAAGCCATACGTACACTTTTCATCTGTCTTCTATGCACATCGGCAACCTCGTACGGTACCAATACACTGCGAGTGCAATCGAAAGCAAAAGTTGTGAAAGAACGAAGTTGGCAGAAAAGAAAAGAGCTATTTCAACATAATCTTCAACGCATCACACTTTACTTATGCTCTAGAAGCGGTCTGAATGACCGGATTCCATGGCACAAAGCCACAGAGTTCGAATGCACAACCTGAGTAGCATCGACCGCCAGAAGCAAGCTTGTCGTCTAAAGATATGGCGAGACTGCCGGGTTTATATCAATGTGATTCTCGACATCAATGCTTTTCAGGCAACGACCATGTTTGGGCAGTTCCGATGTGCTCGGAGATGGGTACCACAATCGCTGCATTGGGGCTGGCACAAAAGACCCTGTCGACTATCTGATCGATGGATCAAAAGACGAATTGGTTGCCACGCGTCGAAGAGAGAAAGGCTGAGAAAATCACTAGGCAGTAGATATAGCAGTTTTACAGAAGTCCCTTAGGGATATTTCTATCATGGAGAAGCGCGCTCAATAAGCAGAAAAGCAAAGCAGATGAAGATTCAGCAGCTTTGCAGAAATCCTTGGGTGATTTATCTATCATGAATTGGCGCTATCATTTACATCTATCTAAAACCTTCAAAAGGCCACTTAATATGCAGAAATCAGATGAAAGCGCTTATCAAGCCGCTCTTCTAGCCGTTGTGCTCATCAACGTTATCTTTGTTCTCTTCTTCTTTTTTCCGCCCGCCACCTTCGCAGTCGAAGACGATTCGCCTGTCAAAGTCGCTGCCTCGACTTGCGCAATCAGCTCGTTTTCTGCAAGCAGCTCTTGTTCCCAGGAGGGTAGCCAGCCATCATCACCTTCTGTCCGCGCAGGTTGGACTTCTAGTTCTGTTCCGGCAGGGAGAGTGGTACCCCATACCGTCCTTGGACCGGGCGGGCTACTGGACGGCGACGCTAGCGTCGCGAATGAAGTTTCCTGCCGCGATGATGGCCATGGCGGTGATGATTTGCTAGCATCCAACGTTGACTCGGTGTACGTAAACGACGAAAACGAGCTATCGTCCGCGGAAAAGATTGGCCGTTTCCTCCTTGCATTCGCCCAGCGAGCATCGTCTTCCGCCTTCTCAGCACGTAATCGATATTTCTCTTCTCGATTCTCCTTATCTCGATTTATCTTCCTGCGTTTCTCGATCTCGTCTTTGAACTTCTCGAGGATTTCGGGTGCCACCACGTCTGTCCAGTTGCATTCCAGAAACGAGACCTCGCATCCATATGGCAGGTGAGCGAGATACTTGCTTCGTTTTCGCAAGTCATCATCCATGGTGTGTCCGGTGGAAACGCGCTCCACGCGTGGGAGAAGTGTGGAAGGGAAAGAAGCGAAGTTGCCAAATGCAGATTTGAGGATTCGGATGTCCAGAGGAGCGAGATAGTGGTGTAGAAGAGCTTGGTAGAAGAAGTATGGTGCATCCGGATGATGGGCATCATTTGATCGGTGCTGTCTAGGCTGAAATGGTCTTGCTGTGGGATCCGGTGTAGGGTGTTCTTGTGGTAAAAGTTGCACATCGGGTGTTGGTGCAGATGCTGGTAAAGGCAAACTCGAGCCAGGTTGTGCTGAAGCTTGTAGGAAGTACATCTCCGGTGCTTCATCGTCGACTGGGATAAACTGAATCGGTTGTCGAAGAGGCTGTTTCTCAGCTGGCTTCTTAAGAGCTGGTGGATTCCCAATTCTACGCATCTTCTCCCTGGCTTCGTTGACTGCATTGACGGCTTTTCTGGTCCATTCAGGTTCCTCTCCAAACATCAGCTCATCCTCATTCTCCTGGCGCTTCAGGTCCTCGATCTCGTTGTCAAACTGGCTTATCATGTATTCCTCCCCTCCCTTCATTATCCGTGCATAATCAGTAACTTCGGCAGCTAGATACCATGGAACATCGTCCGCCTTTCCCAAAACGTCTCCTCCATCTCGTGGTAGAGCTAGAATACTCCCAGGTTGCCTCATCACCAATCGCAACACCACATCATCACCTTCTCGAGGCGTTGGCCCCTCCTGCCCGGTATACCACCGCACTGGCCGTGTTTCCGAGAGGTAAATAGAATCCCAGCATATTGGACACTTCTTCCACCGAGCTCTCCTTTCCATACCAGGTTCAGTGTCGTCTGTGGAATGCATATACCGAATCAAGCATGGCAGACAGAAGATATGACCGCATTTCGCCATTCGTGGAGCTACCGGATGAGAGAGACATATCGGACATGACGATTCTTGTGAAACTGTGGAAGCCAGAATCTGTAAAACATCGTTCCACTCGAGATGCTCATCAGAATTAACAGCTTGTGATTTGTAGTTTCCACCAGGCTTGACGATAAAGCGGTAATTTGCATGTATAAATCTTGAATTCAGTCAGTGCCGAGTCTTCCTCGAAATATAGCAGTCATACATACCGAGCCTTATCTGTGACATGATGACCAGAGCCAATCCCATATATGTTCGAGCGTCTGCTTCCTCGTGTGATGGTATTCCCGTAGTCCTGGGGTCTGGGAGGTAATGTGATGTTCATGAGATGCGTGATGGAGGTTTGGCCACGCCGGCTGTTCCTCATAGTACTCTGGATTAGATGTTAGATCAGGAAACCACCATGAGAAGTCTTATGCTAGACGAGACGGAGTTTCATAGGTACGTAAAGCAACTTCGTGACAGCCACGAAAACAGTAGGTAGTCAAGAAATGTAGTTTCGAGTCCAGGTGTAGAACCTCCAGGCACACCCCCAACCTCCCAAAGCAAGAAGTGTCTGCTTACAGTTTCAGCCATATCTTCATCACTAGCAAGCTGTGGTCTCTTGAGATTCCTATGAGCCTTCTTCTTTCCCTGGCTGTTTCGAGGAGATGAGTGAGTCGGAACCTGGTGAACACTTGATGATCGACGTGAAGCGGACTCGAAGCCAGGGGATATAAGGTGATGGGACTGCTGTTGGAGAGTATAGCCGTGAGAAGATATGCTGATCGACTTTCCACCTGAAGTAGATACGCTGTTTGAGGGAATCGGATTCATGTTTGACTACTCATTCACTGGTCACTCTGAGCTGTATCACAGTCGTACCGGCACGCGACGCTTTGCCAGACGAATGGAGATAGCTTAGCTCTCAGGACCAGGACCCAGCAGAGCAGAGTAAAGTTTCTGTAAGTTACGGTGTAAAATGTGGTGGACAGAAAAGATGAGTATAATTGCTGCCACCAGCAACGTGAACTTGGATGATACGCCGCTTCTGTCGCGGGGAAAATGACTCTTTGCCCTGACGCTATCAAACCACATGAATATTACTGCTTGCCTTGTAAACAAAACATAGATGATTTGCAAGAGTATGTTTGTATCAAACTGGACCATACAATAAAATTAGCCCTCTTTCAGCTACTGGAATAGCTTCTGAGAGCACTCTCCTGTCACTGTCGCTGTTCTGTTAGTCAACTGCTGATGCCAAGATTTGGTAAAGCTTGGCATGCTGCCAGCGGAACGCGGCTCAATCATTTCAGTCCAGGCCGAGAGAAATTGAGACCAAACATAGTTCCTACAAATCTACCATTGAACCACATCCTCTACTGAAAGCAATCACTCTTAGACCTGCTACTAAACATAAGGTAGGCAGATTACAACACTCAATGTACTGGATATAGGGACCAGAGGTCCTCTTTAACTGTCCTGCAAACCTGTACATTAACGCGCACACTCCAACGCGCTCGGGCAAGACAAACAAGCAGCCTGGCTGCTTACATTGCATTATGGCTCCGAAATGGAACCAGAACCCTCGCATGGAGGGAGGGAGAGGACGAGGACAGCGGCAGATGGATCAATGCTTGCAGCACCAGCAGATATATCCTCCGCAAGGCCAGGGAATGCCATATCAGTCTCAGCAGCAGTATATAAATCCTCAAACCTACTATCAAAACCAAGGACCCCAACACCAATACCAGCAGCAATCCTTTGATCCATATGGCCCCTTCTTTGATGGCAATCCGCAGTACCAACACCAGCAGTATCCACCATATCATAGTGGCGGCAACAGCATGTATCCTTCGCCGCTCATGCCCAATTCACACAACCAGTTTGGACAAGCCCCCCAACAACAATTCCAGCAACAAGCGCAATATGCCTATAACCCGTCGATTCCTCCGCATCAGCAGTACTATCAAGGGGGTCAGCCGTCGCCTGCTATGTCAATTCCATCACAGCAGCCATACTCCCAGACACAACCACCACCGGTCGTGCAAACGCCGCCCGTTGGAAAGAACCCTTATCCTGCGCCGGAATACATGCCACCAGCAGTTGTCATGGGAGGCGCTTACAATCAACATCGAATCTTGTCACCACCTGTGGCTGCATCTACTCCTATTGCACCCGTATCGCAGAGTTTTGATAATGCTGTAGGCGACTTTTCCATGCCAGTGCAAGCTCCAGACATGCCTCCAATGACCCCTTCTGTCTCTACAATTGCTCGACAGTCACCACCGCCGCATAGTCAGTCGTCAATCACCACACCACTTGGTACACCAACTGTGTCCCAACGGTCGCATTCAGACAAATTCACCAAGAAGACCGTTGAATTCGGTGCTACAGCCACACCAACGTTGCCTCCTATGGAAGACATGTCTATGAATAGTCCGCCATTCAATCCCTTGCCTGGTACTCAGCTTCCTGCTTTCCGGGCTCCCTTACCATGGTCTGTCGATGGTAATCCTGACCAGCCTTGGCCAGTGCGAGCAGTACGATCAGGACGAGCACTACGACAAGCTGCTGCACCATCTGTGGAAATTGAGGACTCGGAGCAGACCAAGGAGGTGTTGGATTTTTCTTCTGTAAATCAGTCAGAGGTATGTACAAATCGACTATGAATAATGCAGCTGTATCTAATGGAAACTTTTAGGTTGCACTGGTTACCCCATCGATATCTTCATCACACCCCGAACAAGCAGATGATGACAGGTCAACTAAGTCAAGTGCACAACCTCATACTGCTAGTAGCATGAAAGCTCAATCTGGTACAAAGGCTGCACCTGTGGTTCCGGTCTTGCCAAAATCATTGCCCAAAAGTCCAAGATCGACGGGAGCAACTCTCCAGATGAATGGAAATTTCGCCGATTCTGCTCAGGTGGTTGACAACCCGGCGTCTTCCCACGCTGGCAATGAAAAGCCGTCTGGTAGCGTTGAAGGTGGAGGTGATGACGCTCCGCCAGACCAAGTCAAGGGTAAGGGCGCAGCTCCCAAAGAAGAGCTCCAGCCTATCACACCAAGTCGCAGCATATGGTCCGTTGAGAATGTCAAGAGCCGAATCGTAGGAGTTACCCCTGCCACTAAGAATGGGCTGCCCAGTGGTTCGACTTCCAACACCCCCAAGTCCGGTGCCAGTTCTTTGGCGGACGCTCTACGATACTTCGATCCGAATGTCAAAGACTCTAGAATCGCGTTTCTAATGCCTCGTGGGCTGTACAATGCAGGAAATATGTGCTATATGAACTCTGTATTGCAAGTTCTCGTGTTCTGCCCTCCTTTCTATAACTTCCTCTCTATATATGGCAGCAACACCATCAACAGTTTCAACAAGAGGCAGAATCAGCTCTTGGAAGCGATGTAAGTGACTGGCGAAGTTTTTTTCAAAATATTTTGACTAATTTTGTTAGGTATATGTTTATGAGGGAGTTTACAGTCATTGATACTGCCAGTTCTGTTGAACAATTGAAGAAACGACTAAAGCCTATTGAGCTTGAGCAGTATGGAAATGATCTTAATCCAGCTAGTGTGTTTGATGCCATGAAAGCTATTCCGCGGTTTGTCGATATGCAGCAGGGTCACCAGCAAGACGCACAAGAGTTCTTGGGGTTCCTACTTCAGACCCTTGACGATGAATGTGTCAAAATTATGGAGGCTGCATCGCCAAATGGTTCTTCTGAGTCAGAACCTACGAGTAGTGGCGATTGGAAAGAGGTTGGGCACAAGCAGAAGGCTGCCATAACCCGCGCTTCTGGAACATCTACCGAATCTCCACTCACAAAGATGTTTGGAGGCACTCAACGTTCGGAGCTAAAGATTTATGGCCAGAAGCCCTCGATCACAACGCAGTCTTACACATCACTTCAGCTCGATATCGGAGATGACAACGTGCACAGCATTGTAGATGCCTTCAAGGGTCTGACTCATCCAGAAACGATACAAGTCAACCTCGAATCTCAGAAGAATGTACGCGCTACGAAGACAGTTTTCATGGAGAGTGTGCCGCCAATCTTGATATTGCACTTGAAGCGCTTCTATTACGATGACAAGAATGGTCCACAGAAGATATGGAAGCATGTGGGTTATCCACTTGAGCTGGAAATGCCGAGAGAGGTCTTTCCTCTGCAACAGCGAAAGCAGTTCGGTCAGAATGGGCTACCAAAGTACAGACTATCAGCTGTGGTTTACCACCACGGCTCAAACGCAAGTGGCGGACATTACACAGTCGATGTCAGAAGACAAGATGGCACAGAGTGGATCCGACTTGACGATACCCATATTAAGCGTATCCGAGACGAGGACGTCGCAGAGAGCGGAAACACCCAGGCTCCGAAAGCAACTACCAATGGAAAGAAGGAAAATGCGCCGTCTGGTAATGTCTTTGACATGATCAAGGACGAACTCGACGACGCTCCAGAGTTTGGATGGAAGCAAGCCAACGGGCAAGGAAAGAAATGGGGGGCAGTTTCAAACGACAGTGGTGCATCAACACCAAAGCGGAAGACCGACAAATTCTCTGTCAACGACAACAAGGTGGCCTATCTCCTGTTCTATGAGCGCATATGAAGCTCTGCAGACGGCGCGATGGTTATGAAGATGGAGGTGAGCTATGAGAAAAGCTAAGATGAGAGCTGGTGTCGCGTGCTGGAGAGTGTTGAATCTTCTCCAAGAGTAGCCTCGTCAGCAAGTGAGGAGGATAATTCTTTGTACATTGTTCAATCTGCATAGCGAGTCGGCGCTGGGGCAGGGTAAATACCAAAAGCGAGCAGTATGGGGGTTTTGATGAGAATACCCGTGCCGTTTTGTACAGTATCGAAAGTAATGCACGCTGCGATGAGTTTTTGCCATGATGAGCAGATTACGAAGAATAAATCTTGTTGATATGTATTCCTCTTAGGTCTTCTAGCTTTAATCATACTGTGAGTAAACGGTTTACGCTAAGATTTTCAGGTGAGTATGTTGTCAGACCTTTCTGTGAGCAATCGCACCGTGATGAGAACCGCAAGGTAGAATGGTGTTTTGCACTTTACGGTACCGATATCTCTTGCTGCAAGTAGCCAACGCAGCCTCCCCGTGTACTCCAACGCCAATTGATCCCACCGTTTATATCAGCTACCATGAATGCACCGAACCTCAGGCGTGGCCGCCGCCGTAAGGACAAGAGATCATATATCGAAATACACCTGTTCGGTGAATCAACTCTCCCCCATCTTCAGCGCACGCACAGTGACCTAATTTTCCAGTCCTGCCTATAACCTGGTAGACCAAAGCTTCAGCGACCGAGAATGGCATTCCACAAGCACATACAAATGCTTGGTGTATGGTAGAGGACTGTCGATGATAAGTACGATTATCAGCATCAGAGAAATGAGCTCCGCAGCTGCAGATAAAAGCTCTGGTGGCAGGAGAATTGATATCCCCTCGCCATTGGCTTATATCTCGATCAAGATGTGCAGAGAGCAGAGAGAGCAAATCATAATACGTGATTCAGTTTCCGGACTTTAACCTAGATCTGGTCCTTGAGAATGGCATTGTGGGTGCTGTCTAGCTGGGCGAGGTGGATATGCCACAGGAGTTGATGCGACGAGTTTTGGACGCGTATTTGAAGGGAGAATATGTGCATAAAGGGAGAGGGGGGATTGGTGACTGGTAGAACATGAGGGAGAAGAAGGTTGTCTGGAATCTATTGGGGAAGGAGGAGAGATGACGATTGAGAGATCAGAGATGGATCCAATGAGACGTGACAGCCTAGCTACGGGTGAAGCAATGACAGGCTTAATATAACTGCTACACCCGCCTAGATATATCTGCATACGTTGAACGATATCTAGTAGCCGTACACCTGCTTTCAAGTGTTCCCAAGCACTCAAACAGTAGGAAGGCAAGACAGCCAGGTAGTCTTCTGCCAAAAATGTACTTAGAGAGGACATCGTTTCCGCGTTATCTTCGAAGCGCACACACCTCACTCCCTCACATCTAACAGAAACATGCCCTACATCAAGCTCCTCGCAGAGTATCCCATCCACACTCTCCTCCGGGAGATTCGTTCATGCACAATCACGCAATACACCTACGATCCGCTATGGAATAATTTCTCCGATTACAGACGCAGGTAAGATCGTGACGATCCAACATTATCGCAAAAGAGGCTGGACGGGCTTGCATGGAACAAGTTATGGACGGGGATTTTTGACAACGAAGAACACAGGCAAAACTGCCCGTGGAACAACAACTTCACCGGACCCGATCAATCGCACCCCATCTTGACAAATTTATATCGCTGGGAGGTATTTCAGCACGTTGTGCAGCCTGGTACATCAGCGCGCTAGGTCCGCAGTCTGCTCAGGGAGGTGCTGTAGCAACAGCGCATAACTATCAGACATTCGCGGGATTATATCATTGTGCCAGAGACCACACGCAGAGCCAACACCATAACCCTCCTGTGGCTCCGCACGTGAGTACTAGACGTATCAAGACGCAGCTACAAGGTGGGCAAGACCTCATCGACCCCAGCGAGCCCTTACAAGATTCTGACATTACCAGCCTACCTCTCTCCATCATAGACGTCTATGATAACCCCAGAGACGCAGAGATCAAGAGACTAGTCTTCCTCGATACCCCTTACATCGGGCGAACTCAAGTCCTACCATATAGCGGGGAGCTCGGAGTCGAGCTCAACCTGTCCATCAGAGGCATCCCAATTTCCTCTTCAGAAATTCCGACCAGATACAAGACCTTCGTGAATCTTACACAGGTGCGTAGGTTGTGCCAGTCACAAAACGGCTGTATGCTTGCGAGAGTGCAAGCGTGGAAGTTTATGATGACATAAGTTAGACATGCAGAGATGTTTGATCGCCAGGGATTTGTCCGGTGGTCAGCTCTGAGGCGCTGATGTTATGGCGAGGAATTTTAGCGCTGCTTATAGGGAGGAGAAGGTTCCCCACTGATAGCTTGTTGCATGATTTGGTAGGGCAGGAGCTGCATAGGTAGGGTGTTACGAGGCACAATATTCCCCTTCCCTCAGTTGCTGGCATCATAATTCGCAACATACTACCCAAGTACGGTGAGCATGGCAAGCGCCAGCATCAAGAACATAATCGTACTTCAATTGATCAAGAAGAGGCGAACGTGGAGCGCACTCCAAGCAGCCACCGATACTTGCAAAGCGTCACGGAAAGTCAGCATAGTGGGAGTTTTCAGGCATTATAGACCACAGGAACAAGTGCTACACTACACTTAAGCAGCTGTATGTATATCGTATTGGGATCAAACTGCGCCGGATATGAGCTGAGTGACTTGAAGATCAGTCGGCACAATCCAACATCACAATCATACAGCCAGTTAAGGATAATCAAGCAACATGATAGGGACAGCTGGAGCTGGAGCTCCAAGACAACACGCAATGGAACAGATGTCATAAATCCCGCCTAGTTAATATGCACTAGAGAAGCGATTCTCTGCACAGCAGCTGAATGTGCCTCTTAGAATAGGATATCTCAATATCCACAGCTACTCCAGAAACCACGAAGTGTTCGATGTTGCATAGTGGACGAGCTCCAAGAGTTTCAGATACAGAGGCTAGAGACATAGCTGGCTTAATATCCCAAAATAAAAGCAATCTTGAGCGCCACGCAGTGGCACAAGGTACACTAGCGCCTCGTTCAACAACCAGTCCTGGACTCAAGCTCAAGCTTGAGGTTGAGGTTGGAAAATGGCTGGCTTCATGGTCTGATAACGAGGGTCAAGCAGGTTGGGATTCTAAACCACACTGGGAATAGCAAGCAACAGTGGATAAAGGAGCAACTATGTTATCTTTATAACCAACAAACTTGAAAGCCCATGAGAATGTTACATTTACAGCACCTGCCAAAAGCAACGTGCAGAATAGTGCATAATATCTGGGCCCGTCATCAAAACTGCTTTCAAGAGGGAGCAGCAGGAGTAGCAGGAACAGAAAGAGACAAGTCCACATCTTCTGCTGTTATCAAGCCTGAAATAAAGGATACAAGAGCGAGCATCCGCTCCTCTTCATAATTACAGATGCCGCAGTGGACGAAGATATCACAACATCAAGAACACGCGCTGAATGCACTAAAGGCGACGATGGAGCAATGGAACAATGCACTAGCGTCCGAGTCTACGACGAGATCAAAGAGACGCAGCAGAGGAAAGGAGATGAAGGTATCTTTAACTCCAATAAAGAGCGTACGTCTGAGCATCTACCACCAGAAGGATTGGAAACTGATGGCAACATGTCAACAACAGCATTTCAGATAACAAGATGAAATCCTCCACAGATTATCTCTTGTCCATATTACTACTCTCCAGAAGTGATACCACCGCTTAAGAAACCCATGTTAGCCAAATTTCCCTTCGTTTTCTTCTACTTCTTTTTTCTCCACTTTTTCCGTCCGTTACACTTTAACCTGTTCAACAGATAGTAGATTCTTACGCAGCACTCAATCCTGAATCTATTCACGAAAAAGTCAGCAATCTGTATCACCCCTCACTGTCCCTTATATTGTGAGAGATGACTTGCCAACAACAACACTCTGGCCCGTCATCGATGTATTCCTGGCTATATCGACAAACGCTTGTGCGCAGTCATCTAGATCCGTCTGTTGTCCACCGGTTAGTGCTGTTGAAAAGAGTGGCACGGGATGAGATGTCGTACCGCTTTCTTTAGCAATGCTGCTTCGGTGACTTGATCGATTCTTTCTTGTGGGTATCTCAATCCCTACATCACATTAGCTCTCGGATCTCTCTCCTTAACTCTAACTCAAACACATCCTCATTTCCAATTCCTCATTACTGGTAATTGAAAAACTGCCAGAAATACGACATATGCGACGAAAAATAGCACCAACTCACCCACTCCGTCAAAAGCAGTCCCGGCAACACAGCATTGACCCTAACCTTCGGCCCCTGCGTCGCCGCCAGACATTTCATCAGATGCAGCTGTGCGGCTTTGGTGACGCTGTACGGCATACTGCTGCCCGAGGTCTTGATGCCCGCGATGGAGGACGACATTATCATCACGCCGCCGTGGGGGTTTGAGTTGAAGATTGGGAGGGCCTGGAAGAGGAGGTGACGTTGGGCGAGGACGTTGACCGCGTAGGTTGTTTGCCAGTCGCTGAGGTTGTTAGTGAGCTGTGTGGGAGGTAAAGATCAAGAAATGTAGAAATGTGTAGCAGGTTGATGTGATGAGATGTGTGATATCTGGGAACCCGGATTGTAGCTTACTCGACAGTGGCAGCAGAGAGATCGTCGAATTTGCTGAAGCGTGTGTAGCCTGCATTCGAGATGATGATGTCGAGACCACCGAGTATCTCTATCGCAGTCTCAACGGTCCTCTTAACGTCGGCTTCAATACCCATATCCTATCACAATCTCAGCTCACAGCTCTCAGCTCTCAGCTCTCAGTTCACTTCATCACAAGATCCGAAGTCCTGAGCTTGGTAGGTAATTTCTAGGGGTGAGTGATAATGACATACACCTTGGATCAAGCACGCCCTCACGCCATGATCCTCCACTTTTTCTGCTACAGCGTTCGCTCCTATCTGCAATTAGCTGGGAGAGTTAAAAGAATAACACGATCACAGAGGAAAAAGGTTTTGATGGAGTAGTACATACGATCTACGCTTGAGACATAGTTGATGGCGACATTACATCCCTCCTTCGCAAATTTAACACAGATGTACTCTCCCAGTCCTCTGGCTCACTATCAGCTTCCATCATGCAACAAACGCAACTAAAATTCATTGTCTGTGGAAAACTCAGTGCAGTAGTGCTGGCTTCCTTGACTTGTGAGAGAGGCAGAGAAGGTGGGGTAGAAGTACCG
The DNA here is from genome assembly GCA_019669825.1 of Calycina marina. Taxonomy (NCBI): domain Eukaryota; kingdom Fungi; phylum Ascomycota; class Leotiomycetes; order Helotiales; family Pezizellaceae; genus Calycina; species Calycina marina. The sequence continues at coordinate 58,919 of MU253804.1, forward strand.
CGAGCCACCAGTCACAAGCACTTTCTTGCCCTTGAAATCGTACGGCATTTTGGTCGGACACTGGAGCAAGAAGGATAACGTATAGTTGTTAGGATCAGAGAGTAATTGAAGTCTTGATGTCGGGAAAACTTGAGGAAGTCCATAACGTCTTGGGGAAGCTGTGGGGTAGCATTGCATGTGGGTCTTTAGCCGGCAGCCGGTACGATCTTGACAGCTTGACTTCGGTGTTGAGGTACTGAAGTCGATTTTGGAAGATACCGTGTCGAAGAAAAACAACAAAAGGAGTGGCAGAGAAAAGAAATGTCAGAATAGTTTGTTGTATTCCTGTTCCTCGAGATGTAGCTGACTGGGCAGGTGGTTACATGAAGGAGTGATAGTAAACAGGATACGGAGCATACGACAATACACTCTGACAAAACCTCGACTTGAGGTAAAGTCCATGGCCAGGGACCAATAACGACACGGAGACTCGTTGGATCATCGCAACAGCAAAACCCAGACAGAGGGCAAATCATCTATACCGTAGTACGTAGCTTAGCTAGCTATCAAGCCATCCTAATATACACGTTATGGAAACCAGCATACCAGCCAGCCAAATACTCCTGATGAATGAAGTCATATCCACGCCTAGCAAACCCTCTGATGTGCGAAAAACATGTCTTGCCTGCCTGCTATCCCACCCTTCCAATATAAACCGAAGTTCGGAATACCAGCGACTACTTCACATCCTCGACCGCTTAAACGGATTTGGACTTGTCATCCTCCTCAAAGCTGCTAGTCTCGGAACTCTCAGTGTTGACACGGACAGCCTCATGAAGCTCAGGCTCCTCGGCATCCTCGGTGATAGCGCCGTGTAGCTCCTCTTCGAAGACGGGCTCGCGCTCGACAGTCTCAAATTTGGTCTTGAAGTCCTTGAGGCCAGCGGAGTAAGAAGAGGAGTTAGAGCGGCGGCGGGCATTTGTTAGATTGAAGCCTTCATCCTGGACTTCCTCACCATTAACACCCCTGTGCGCCATCAGCATTCGAGATATGAGGACAAGGACGATGGAAGTATGGGATGGAGATACTCACCAGCCACCCTTGCCAGCACCGTTCTTCTTAGCTTTCTTGGGATCAACATCGACATGGCCTGACTTGGCGAAGTAACGGGGGACATACTCCGTTGGTGCAGCAGTACCGCTGGCCAAGCCGGCGTGGTCGCGGTCATTGTACTTGGTTGTCTTTCCCACTGATAATTGGCACCCTATTAGCAGGTTTCCGATACCGTGTGAAGCAATTGAGATGATTGTGTAGGCACACGAGCAGTAAGCCCTTGGTTGCACAAAGGGCTGACCCCAGGGCGGGGTACAGGTAACAGCATAGCAGTTGCTAGCTGGAAAGATGGTTTGTAGGGAGACTTACTGTTTGCGGTTTGACTTTGTAGATGTAGAAGGTTGATGATAGAGTTGAAAAATGATCGACAAAGTGTTTGTATGAAGGGGTGTTGATGTTGTTTTGATGTTGTTTGGATGGTGATATGAAGAGGGGAGGACAGAAACGGGTTGTAGATCACGGTATGTACCTGGTACTGGTGTCATTGCTCGCGTGATATGGTACACAACCACGCTAATGAATCGCGTTCACTTATATAAGCGGCTGCTTTGATTGTTACGATATAAAGCGAGGTTACTTCCGGCTTGCGCTTTCAATTCTATCTAAATTTATATAAGCCCTTTCCGCATTTCATTTATGAATCTCAGCATCGTCGTTGCCCTAACATCTCAGTGACAGCTGAGTGATATCTACTTTAATACTGGGAATAAGCCGCTACCCAAGCTTTGGAGCTCCCTAGTGGATCTTGGCAGCCTGATCCTGAAGAAACATTGCTCATCACATGATTTGAGGGGCAGATTTCTGATTCACTGAAAGTGGGGCATTTTGCATATCAAGAGTTCAAATACACAGATGCCCTTGAGAGCATCACTTAGTCTTCAATCGTGACGCCCATACAAAACCCAAACAATAACAAATCTTCCAAACACTCTACACTACTTTACATTCTTTGACAACGATATATTCTCAGAAGATGGTGCCCTCAGTGGATTTTGCAGATGACTTCAACCCCTCTATCTTGCCAGCCAAAGACTCAAAGCTCAACACGAGAATCCTCTTGCTGGCACCTCCTTCTATCGCCAGTCATGAGGAGAAGCTGCACATTGTTCTCAACAGCCATAATCGCGAGAACACCGACTTGCAGATGCTTGATCGATTATCCGCCGGCCTCGTCTCCCTACCCAACGAAACATACGATCTTATCATTATACTCACCTCAAACGACGGCACACGTGCCGAATCCCAGCCGCTGCTCGTCCGCGAGGTATTCACACGAATTTCACAAGCACTGAAGCCGGGTGGAAAACTCAAAGCACAGACGGGTACATTTGGACAAAAGGCGAATACGAATGAGTACACTGAAAGTATTCTGGCAGGACTGGTTGCGGATGGGGATGGTGTTATCAAGCCCGACTATTCCGCACAAGATGCTGTTCCTCTACGTCATCTTCGCCGGAAGGATAAGCCTGCTGCTGTATCTGATGCTGGTCCAGCTGTCGCTACCACCACAATCCCAACGATCAATGGCAAGAGGAAGAGTGTTGATATGAGTGGAGGAAGGTCTGCTGGTGTCGGTTTCGTTGATTTCAGTGATGATTTCGACAACCCAATCATCACTGGCGACGATGACCTGATTGACGAGGATACTCTCTTGACCGAGGAGGATCTGAATAGACCAGTCAACATCCGTAAGTCCATTGCATATGCTCCTATGTACCTTGACTGATCTTTCACAGCCCCCGAGTGTGCTCCTCGTGCCGGAAAACGTCGCCGCGCATGCAAGGACTGCACCTGCGGTCTAGCAGAGAAGATTGCGGCTGAGGATTTAAAGAAAAGAGATGATGCAGACAAAGCACTGTCCAGTCTGAAGCTCAACTCTGACGATCTTGCTGAGGTGGACTTCACGGTTCAGGGCAAGGTCGGTTCGTGTGGAAACTGCAGCTTGGGCGATGCGTTCAGATGTGATGGCTGTCCATACATTGGTATGCCAGCTTTCAAGCCTGGTGAGGAAGTGCGTCTGCTCAACAATGATGCTCAGTTTTGACATGTAGGATCGGGACAGTCTTTGCATGACGTGAATGGGAGGCGTTGGGGAAAGCATTTACAACATAAAATGGGAGTTCCAGGATAGACATGGAGCTATCTACATACAATTGGTACATATGATGAACAACTTGATACCGTACTTACATCTGCCTTTCCATATTTGTGCATTTTGACACTTATCCTGTGATTTGTTTGCAAGTGCAAATAAACGTGTTCAATTTTCGCATTAAGTTGCTTGTCCACGTTTTGCTTCGTCTTGGTTCCAATTTTACTTGTGCATTGAGGCAATGGTTCAAGCTATATGCTTTAGTGGCTCTGATGCATTAGGTTCTTCAAGACATATCCCATCATCTGAATACTTGACAGCTTTGACTACTTTTCATACTGATCTTGTCTGCATTCTATCATGGTGATATCAATACCTCTCCTCCTCGAAGCGTTCAAGACACGAACGGTGCAACTTTCTTGAAACCTAGATCTTGAAATCTGCTTTGTCCAAGTCGTCCAAGCCCTTCTTTCCTTTACAGGCAATCTCTACTACCCAGCTTATCCTCAACTCTCCGCGTCTGAGAGGTTGGCGTTCTTTGAGATGCACAATCCACGACGTATCTCCGTGTAAGCGCTTTCTTCGAAAAGCATGAGTCTCGTTTCGGTCTTCCCTATTTTAAGTCGCAAGCATATCTGGATATCTGCTGATATATTACTTCCTGGTAATCGAGCTGCTAGCTCAGACTCTGAATGCTTTATGCGGAAGTAGACATTCGTGCCAAATCCATTTGAGCATAGCAGCACTCTCTGATCTCGTTTAGGAAGCACATTGCATACTCCTGGCTTCAAGATCTCACCACAATAAAGACCTAAGCTGGTATAATGCTGGGATTTGTCTGAAGTACGTATCTAATTGACAGATTCGTTCGACACAAAGTTGGTCTATCCTCTTGGCACGTAGCAGTACACAATCTTCACATTACTAAAACATTGAATACATTCAACATCTACCACGTTTCATGTCCGTCTCTGGTAAAAGGTACCGTGACACTCTATTCTCAATCGTCAAAGACAGATCTATCTTCCTGTCTGTTCAAGAAAAATGACAAGGAGCTAGTATGGGGCTCAACGCTGCACGATGTAAGAATACAGGTACCCAGGTGCTTGGTTCAGATTGTCAATGCAACTTAAGGCTTATATGTTAGTCACTTAGACTTTCTGATACGATGGACAGATATTTTCGCCCTTGGGTAATTCTTCCTTCTCTGCCCCGAAAGATGCAGCAGAAAGAGCTGGGCGTTTGACACTTTGTACCGCAAGTATCTAGATGAGAGGTTTTTGGGGAACGAGACAAGGACGTCTCTACAGAGGAACTGTGGAAAAATGCAGAGCATCTTCTTAATGCAGAGAAGGGCGGGCAGCAACGGAGCCGTCGGTAACTATCAAAATGGAGGAATTGAAAGATCGGGTTTTGGTTGAAGGGGGATGCTGAGGAGGCAAGACAGCATTTTTCCTCCTTTCTATTGGACCGACCCCAACGGTACTTTGCTTACAATGGTTGTGAATGGACAGGAAACATGATAACGACTTCAAGTGCGAAACTCCAGAAAGATTTATGCATATGCCTGGCCTCATGGTTTACGACGAACGGCATAAAAACTGAAATATGAAGATCGATGTAGTTGTGGTAGACATCGGGGTCTCCAGATTATGCATTAGATGAAAGTAAAAGTACAATCCCTCCTATCGCTGTGCGCTCGCTCAAAATTGATCTTGGGTATCTCATCATTTCATACACTGCTCTCCCTTTCCTCCTCTAATAGACACGGCGCGAGCCTCTGCCGTCAGTACCATGCATGCGGCGTGTTCCCGCAGCCTTGACACCTGGACGATGGGTCAAGCTTCCCTTGAGCTTCATCATTGCGCCCGAGATCTTGTCGCCGATGCTCGCCTTGCGGCGATGGTGGACAGCTGGGCCGGCAGCTGTGGCACGCGAGTGGTGAGTGTTGTGGTGGTGTGTGGTGTGTGTGCCGGCTGTGCCGTGTGGATGGACGGTGGTGGTAGTTTTCACCGTCTTGGAGTGTGCCTTGCGACCCTTGAGACGGGTCTGGGGTATTGTTAGCTTTGCTGCACTGTAATTGAAAGGGGAATGAGCGTACCATGAGGGTGGGCTTGCTAGAGCGAGTCACCGTGGCGTTGTTGCGTCTGCGTCCGAATGCCATTATGACTATGAAAGTTGGTTGGCTTGGTTTGTTGTTTGTGATATTAAGAAGTTGATTTGGTTTGAAGTTCAGGTTGTAATGAGATATCTGAGTTGGATGTTTGATGGAGGACTGAGTATGTTTGGTTGAAGTGTGGTGTTATATGGGAAGAGGAAACAGATATCAAGTATATTCACACATCATGACCAGAGACCAGATGATGGCACTAGCATCGTCATAAGCTTCGATTCACCCTGATTGAAACGTCATATCTGATCTGTGCAACACTTGTAACCAACCACTCTCCAAGACCTGTACGATTTGAGCCACACAAGCCAAGTCCCTTGACCGTTGCGATAATGTTGTGAGTGGTGGAAAATCAGCACACGTAGACTTGTAAATAAGGGTTTTCCTGAATAGACTTGGCTGACATCCTATTCGTATGTTCCATGTTTTGGATTGGCAGATAGTAGGATTCCAGGATTCACCTATTGCTTTGTGAGAGGCTGCCGAAGAATGGGCGTGACGGAAGCGATGACGTAGCTAGGCGAGAATCTCGCTTAGAACAAGATGGCGCTATCACGTGCTAAAATCCTATTTACACTGCAAGGAAATGATATCGCAAGAGCTTTGTATGTATTCGTCTCGGTCATATTTTCTTAATTAAGGTGCAGGAGAAGCAGAAGAGATGAAATGGGTTAGGATTTGGATTGACTTTGCAGTCACCCTCTACACAGAAATTGCCCAAGTGATAATCGAGGTGGCATCTCATCATGGTTGTTACAAGCTTCTCCTGAAATATCAGAGAGCGCCTGACTATAAGCATGACCTATTTTAATCTTTCCAGCCCAGCTCTGTAGGCTGCTGGTCAGGTTTCAAGTTTCGGCCCCCAACTTCATTCTTTTGCCTGAGGCTGCCCAGGTAATGGGCTGCGCATGCCAGTCCAGTTCTCCCCGTGCGACATTGCAGACCACATAGCTATTGAAAATGCCATTTCACACGCTACCCCACCGATTGCTGGAGTCATGCAAATAGCAATGATTCTCGCAGACACAGAGCTCCTAGACATGACGCCGAATTCCTGGAAAACAGGCTACAGGCCCAAGATCCAAGGGACATGGAAGCTCCGCAATCTGCTGCCCTAGGAGATGGAATTGCTCGTCCTCTTCTCTCCCATCACCGGTACCTATGGCTATTACAGGCAAGCAAATTTTACGTCAGCCAATACATTTCTCAATAAATTTGCTAGGCACAGACACAATACCGTTCTTGCGATGAACATCGGCCTGGTGGACAAAAACAGGTTTCTCAGTCGTCCTACGGCTACAAGAGATTAATTTCTCGCTGCCTCAGGCCTGTTGTCTGAGCAGAACCTCCTCGCTTACCCACAACTAGCTATCGCACGCTCGTCGATGAACTATGTACCGCAAGTTCATTCATTAGAAGGCAGACTTCGGATTTTGCATCATAGCGACGATGGAATCAAAGTTCCCAATCACGGATCCTCAAAATGCAATGTGATATGCTCGAGAAACACGATCCACGAATGGCAATCTTCCGGTCCTTGCAGATCGCTTCTGCGGGGAGAGCGTCGAGGCGGGGGACGGATTGAAACAGTTTCTATTGACGGTCCGGCAGAACGGATGAGGAACTATCGGCCAAAAATCTTGTGAGAGAGCTTGGGAGCTGTGTATCGTATTTCCTGATTAGGGGCAATAAAGTTATTGATCGAATCTCGACGCTTTCTGCTCTGCGTGTTGATTCTCTGGTTGCGATTGAGGTGTGGAGTTGGTGGAAGCAGAGCCTCGGCGATGTGGCTATCTTGTAGTTGTTAAGTCGTGGTAATATTGAGCATCTTGGAAACCTTGGTGCTCAGCGGCTTAAGATCAAGTATCGTATGACGTAGAATAGTAGGACACATGTTATATCTCACATTTGCACATCGATCATTGCTTTCGTAACTTCACTTTTAGGGGAAACCAGAAAGGATACCTTCTAAGGATCATAAGTGTAATATCTGATGCATTTCGAGGTAGTCAGGACCTATTTGCTTTCATGCGCGAATGGCTTCCGGCCATACACGATGTAACTGCGAGAAATCAGTCATAAAGTTCTTTCGTTCAGGAATCGTCATGGTGAGTGAAAACAACTCACATGGGGATAATCGCGTGGATAGATCTGTTATGTATATCATTCAACGCCTGCTGGACGACTCTCAGGCATTCTTCTGGCGTTAGCCCTGCGGCTGGTAGTGCTCTGGTTGACTGTAGAATGACATTAATATCAGCGGGTCGTCTGTGAGAGCCCGAGCAAGAGCCGCAGAGAAACCTCCCTGAAGAGCACGGCTTCGTCGAGATCTCAACCGAAAATGCTGACTTCAAGGACATCACTTACCAAACCCGGTATTCCACTGGCACAATCTAGCGTCGCCCACCTCCCCACCTCCTTATACTTGCGATCTCTCGGCCACGCATTCGTAGGCATCGACTCGCGAAGCTCAACCACATCCGTAAACCCGATTTCCTCAAGCCACGCTTTGTATCGCGTGGCTCGTAGCATATCTCGCCCCATAGCAAGAAATCCTAGCACACACATCAGTCTCGCCAAATCAAAACCTACAAACGCGTACCTGTATTGAGAAGCTGCGCCCATCTATGAATCCCCGTCCCCTCCATCGTCTCGTCGCCAATGCACACCGCGACGAAGTCTTGCAGCTCAATATATGCGCCCTCGTTCATATGATCAAAAGCCTGTTTCATGACCGCTTGGGTGTCGCTGAAGCAACTTGCGATTGCTCTCAGATGGATATACTGAACGCCATCAATTCAATGTTCGAGAGATCAGTGTGCATTGCATTACTTACATCGAACTTCTGCGGGAACAGCCACGAGTCTTCGGCGTCGTCTCTGATGAACTCGCAGTTTGGGACCCAGGTGCGCTTGGGCTGGATCAGACTCAGGTCTGTGCCTGTGACGCGGGAAAGGGGGTTTTCTTCGGCATAGTCTAGGGCCCTGTGAGGACCGGGTTAGTTTTGGGGCTTCTCTATTCAGTCTGGACGGGTTTTCATGTTGGGATGTCCACGCACCAGATTCCTGTGCCGGTGGCTATGTCGAGCACGTGGAAGGGTTTGTCGACGGGGACGGGCGCCAACCCAAGCTTTCCGTCTAGCAAAACGCGGAACATCTTGTGCTGGACATCCAGACGATCTGGCTGGTTAGCTTTAACTCAAACGCACAGAATTTCCCAAATAACCATCCCACTTCTTAAAATCCTCAACCACTTTGCCCAGCACCGAAAGTCAAAAACAGTGCACAACATGCTGCTCACCTTGTTCAGCACCATCATTAGGCAAATAATAACTTGATTTCTGACCATCTTTATACGCCTGATACGTCCTCCCACCTTCCTCAATAGAATGGGCATCAGAAATCGTATGGCCTCTAAACAATCAGCTACCACTCCCCAGAATACGATTACATAGCGGCCTTACGTCGACTTATATCTAGACGGCTCATTTTTATCATTCGTATCGGCCGTCAGCTTCCAGTCTGCATAGTTCAATGTCGATTCCATTCTAGCGGAAGGACCAATGGCCTGCCAATCTACTGGCTTGGGCTCTTTTGACATTGTGATGCAGTGTCTATTGTTTATCGTTGGTGGACGCGGAACAGATGCAGTGGAAGTGTGATGAAGTGTAACGTTAATTTGGCTTGGAATGACTTCCACTCTCGAGTGTTGTAGAGGAGCGACCCTCTTTTCTCAGCGGTTAGTAAGAACTGCTTATTGGGCATTGATTGTAGGTTTGGTGGGCTAGCTTGATCATCCAGAAGTGGAGGACAGCATTACATCGCTCATAGTTTTCAAGTGAAGCTCGCAAATGCAAAGGATATCAGTATCGTGACATATAGACAAATTCACTTGACTGCAAGTATGTAATATTTGTGCGGGGGTTTGTGTTCAATGCATCTCGGCCAAGCAAACATTCTCAAACGTGTTCCTGAAGATAAAAAGCTCACAGACCAGAGGCTATGACTGGCTGTAGGTAGATTTGTATTGCCAGTCCCTTCTCCGGAAGATGAGCGAGATGATATATCCAGTCGTTCTGCTAACAATGACAGAGAGGCCGTCCGTGTCACCAGTAGCGATGACATAGCTTGCAGTTGAAGTGGTGACTTATATGGCTTGGACAGCAGTACTCCAGAGGGCAGACAGTAAGAGCAGTGCAGTGGTACGCATTTTGATCAACCTGAGCTTGACTAAAAATGGCAAATGAAATCGGACATGGCCCAATCCTTATATGGGAAGAGCATATTCACTAGCAACGCTGGTTTTGCCGCATTTGACAGAACATCCCCCGAAATAATCCTACTCATCATTTTGAAGCATTCTATCTGACGGAAAGGCCCATCACTCGATGTTTTTCCGGCACATATGCCGTGATGAGCTACATTACTCCGCGTTGGGAATTCGCTGTTCTATCTCACACATCCAGCGGCCCTCGGAGAACATCAAACTGGCACAAGTCAGAAGCCGTTGCACATTGCACTCTAGCCTGAAACAATCTAAACCTGTCTTTTCCGTCTTCGCCAAGAGCTTGACGAACATGAAGAGTATTCGAGAAATCTGATCCTGGCCGATCTTGTTTGTATCCAGCTCAATCAAGGCAATAGCAATAGCAAAAGTAGCGGAGTGGTGAAGTCTATTTGAGAAGACCCATCCGTCTGGTCCAGAATGGCAAAGTTGCATACTATCGGAATGCATATCTCTGGTACCTCTTGGGCTGCAGCAAACGTGTTGGAGAAGCTCGAGGATTTGAAGCTTATCTGATCTCTCGAAGTATGGAAAAATGCAGTCCAAAATCTCGAGGTTACCCCGCATGCATACCTGAACACTTCGACGGCCGTGATCAGGCTTTGTCCAAGGACTGATCGTCTGGTAGATACGGGGCGCGGCGGCAACGCAACATCTGTAGATCAACCTCCATCGCCATCCATGCCCTCTCCAACGTCCCCAGCAACCGAAAGGGCTTTCAGGCTCAGCGGAGTTGTCCCGAGCTCATTCTACCGAGTGGGTAGTTTTCGTCATGCATCCATCACAAGATCATGTTTGATGCCAAATATGTATCTGATCAAACCTCAGTGTCAACGTCGTCAGTCAGCGGACTCTAGTATCGCGTCGAGACACAGCGACTCTGCTAGTACTGCGCGCGTTGTGGGAAGTGTAGAAGAAAGTGGGATGATCGATTCCAACACTGATCTAGAAAAGTTTTGCACGTGGCAGTCCCGAAGAGGAAAGACGGGAGCATGAAATATGGGGATGCGGGGAAGAAAATAAGAAGTACTTGTAATGACTTCCATTTCATTGTCCTCAATCCGAACATTGCAATCTTGATCACGGCGAGCATTGGCTCAGACTTTTGAGGGATAGCCACTGTACCCTGCCAGAGAGTGGTAAGTCTGTATCCCAAACGTGTTGTCAAGCGTACATCAAAGCAAGCCCAACTGGCATTCAAAAGGGCAGCAACAAGGCGCCTCGCACGCCAGATAGGTCCTCTCCTAGTGATAGCTTTTATGCCTCTCGTGCATCTTTCACTACACCCCCTGAAATTCGCATCCAGGCCCCTTATTGACGAAGATCTACCTCCCCCGAGCCCTCCCAATGCTAAGTAGACAAAAGTTTCTCCAAAGCTTGGCAGCGTGACTATGCTTTTTCCTTTCTCTTTCTTGCTTTTAGTAATTGGTATTATCGTTTCTTCTGTCTACTGTTATAGCTATAGAGAAAGAGATAGCCAGCTTCAAGAAGTATTGCCTGGTTTATATTTTGACTAGTGTTGCTGGGCGGCACATTCTCCACTTTTCTTTAGGCTGTTAGGTCGCGTGAAGCTGAATCACATGACACGAGGACAGCCCTCGTTTTATGCCGTACATCTTAAGCAAGGCGACGGAGAGGTAGCTGGCACTGCCTCTCTGGTGAGCACCTGCTGTATATACTCTTCTCATGGCCAGAGTCGAGGAAAATAGCTTCTGCTGGTAGGTTCGAATCCTGCGGCTGCCAACCCATCATGCTCAGGTCAACAGCGTGGCTAGTAGGACGACAGATGGACGGCTTGCGCACTCGACTTCCGACCCCCTTAGGGCTCGACAACTCTCGCGCGGCTCCGGTCACAGTGGCAGATGGGATTGTGCTGGGGACGACCACGGGCGGTGGTCAGCATAGGAGGAAGGTGGCTACAGTGAAGCGTTCGTGCAAGCCGGCGGCAACTTCTCAGGGGTTTCCTACCTCAACACAGCCTCGATCGGATCACCCAGATCTCAGATGCAGTAACATCATACACAGTACAACAAAACAAACACACAGCACACACAATTCTGCGGATCTGGGAGAGCATCACCACTTCCTGTCACCGCAGTCCTGCCCGGCAGATTCTTGACCCCTTATCGAAACACTATCACCAATTTACAGAGCACACAGCAGGCACTTGACCCACGAAGGGCACACAATCACACGATTTGGGGAGGGTCGGGGTCCACGGGATTTTGGAGTTGCGGCGGTATAGAAGAGGCGATTTGGACGAGAGAGAACGTTGTTGAGAAGGGTTTTCCCTGTGAGGACCAGGGGGGTCGTGGAATCACGGTTGCTGTGGCCAGCGGAGTTGCAACATGGCTTCACTGTGGCCGTAGCCCACCAGGTATCTCGGGACCGCAGACACAGGAGGACAGTTGGTCGCCGAGTCAGAGCCTTATACTAAAGTCACAAACAAAGCACTTCTGTCAACGGATATGTATATATGCGTAGATAGAAGCCAGACGGCTCAGTGGAGGAGGTTGCTGGTTAGACGAGTGTGATGAAGTGGGCTGCGTCTCCTGAGGTAGACGCAGCCCGTCAACTGGTGCCAAAGCTGGGCCATTCCGGCATAGCTATCCAAACGGATGTCTGGAACCGTGTATGAAAAAATCAATCAATCAAACATCTTAAGCAACTATTGTGACTGCGCGATATTTTCCTATAAATAGCTCTCGGTGTCCTTAGCTAGACAAAACGAGACGTGCGAACACAAAAAGAGTACTTTTACGAATTGCTTGAGCTTGACACTTTTCCCCGACGATCGGGTTTTCTAGTTTTTCTCTGTTTTCTCTTCATGACGGCCTACCCGTCGATACTATGGCCCAAGTAATGCTTCTCTTTCTTTGACTTGGGGTTAGATGGAGATAACAACCAGCCGAGGTCTGTTGAAGTTCTCGTCAAGGCACAAAGTCTGGCACCGGAGCTTGGTATGAATCAGCGAGAGTATGCCGTTCTTAATGGTCGAGTATCTGCAATTTGTGAGGAAAGCCTGCGCCGAACTTGGTGGAAACTGTACTTGGTTAGCAGGATGGTGGCAGGATTTCACGGGAGGAGCATATTTCAACTGCGCAACATCATACCAAACGTTCCTCTTCCCTGTGAAGTAAAATATTCCGCACCTGGGGTAACATGAGCACGTCAAGCAGACAGAAGATAACATTAGCTGACTTTAGCCAACATAGGATATTTTAGCATTACCGAGATACAAAAACGTAGGAACCCGGTCAAAGTTCGAAATCGAAGTGGCCATTGAATTGCATTACCAAGGACTTCCATTGAACATGCTCCATTGACCTCAATCTGGTGTCCCGGCGCTGCAACCATTTCAATGCTTCAGCTAGTCATGCGAGCTTGTCTTTTGACTGTGCTGTATAATAGCTATGCTTTGCAAGAGCGGCAAGAGTTGCCTTGTATCTAGATACATACCTCCCTACATGTAGCTTGGTTGAAGATGAATCTACGGAAATCCTTTGTCAAATTCCACAAGTAGATATCTGGTTGAATACTTCAGCAGTAGAAGATCACCAGAAAGCAGCACATTATAGCCAACAAAACAATTGCCTAGCTGGATATCATGAAATGCACCGAGCTCATGGTGTTGATGAGGTCGAAAATAACCAAACTGCATCTCAATATTAGGAAATAGCCTGCCGATTCAGCCAAGCCTCGAGCTTCAGCCTCAAACTGCGCTAACAAGTGCTCGAACACCTACCTAAATAACGGCCGTTTACTATAAAGGGCAGTGTGACTTCTGCAGTCGCTCCTTCCATGTGCCACAAACTGATGATTCAATAATCCTAGATACCTGTCCATCGGACCCCGTCACATCTCACAGGGTCAACAATTTTGGTCAAGTACATCTACAACATCTTCAGCGGATACTCCAAATCTAGATCCTTGCCAAAAAATAAGCGTTAAACGAGCGCGGGTACGCTGTGGTACCTACTAGCAAACCCAAAAGGTGTACGTGGTAGTTTAACAATCAACAAATAAACCAATACAATCCAATTGCGAAGCCATAGATGCAATCGCAACAATAGCAAGACCTTTTTGAGTCGGCATCCACGATGCGATTCTTCTCTCTACCCGTGGCCCGGACGGCAGCTTCGGCGCTCTCAGCGATATGGGGCATCCCGATGCTTCTATCCTCCGCGCTGGCAGCAGAACAGAGCGCTGCCGATTTCTATGTGCATTCGCTACCTGGAGCCCCTGATGGACCGCTGCTGAAGATGCATGCTGGGTCAGTTTCCTTCCTCGCAACTTTCAAATAAGGGATACGTGCTAATTGGAAGTAGACATATCGAGGTTACTCCTGACTCGAAAGGAAACACATTCTTCTGGCATTACCAGAACAGGCACATAGCCAACAAGCAACGGACAGTGATATGGCTGAACGGTGGGCCAGGCTGCAGTAGTGAGGATGGAGCGTTGATGGAGATAGGTCCCTACAGAGTGAAGGATGCGAATGGCCCGAAGCTAGAGTATAACCCTGGATCGTGGGATGAGTTTGCGAATATCATGTTTGTGGACAACCCGGTGGGTACAGGGTTTAGTTACGTCGAATCGAATGCCTATGTGCAGGAACTGCCGGAGATGGCGAGGCAGTTTGTAGTATTTCTGGAGAAGTGGTTTGCGATATTCCCAGAATATGAGAATGATGATGTGAGTCTGTCTGGTCTACAATTATATAGTTGACTTCGGAGTACTGATGATTGCAGATTTACCTTGCCGGAGAATCATACGCTGGGCAGCACATCCCATACATCGCGAAAGCAATGCTGGACCGTAACAAGGAAGGAGGCCATGCGCACCCATGGCAGCTGAAGGGCATGCTGATCGGAAATGGATGGATCGCCCCAGAAGAACAATATAAAGCCTATCTCTCTTTCGCATACGAGAAAGGATTGGTCACACGAGGCAGTGACATCGCAAACAAGCTGGAATCACAACAAGCAGTTTGTCTGAAGCAGCTCGAAGAAGCTGGAGGCAGAGACAGAGTAGAGATCTCCACCTGCGAGCAGATCCTGCAAAACATCCTGCGCGACACCTCCAAAACCCTGCCCAATGGCCAATCCGAATGCGTCAACATGTACGATGTTCGTCTCACCGACACCTACCCCAGCTGTGGGATGAACTGGCCACCCGATTTGGCTCAAGTGACACCCTACCTCCGCCGCGGTGACGTCGTCAAGGCGCTTAACATTAAGCCCGAAAAGCGCACTGGCTGGACCGAATGCAATGGCGCTGTTGGCGGCGCTTTCCGCGCACGGCAATCTAAGCCGTCGCGACAACTTCTCCCCGATCTCCTGAAGGAAGTCCCCATCGTGCTCTTCTCCGGCGCTGAAGACCTCATTTGCAACCATATCGGTACGGAGGAGCTCATCAACAACATGGAGTGGAACGGCGGGAAGGGCTTCGAGATCTCCCCTGGCACATGGGCGCCACGGCATACCTGGGACTTCGAAGGCGAGAGCGCGGGCTTCTACCAGGAAGCGAGGAATCTCACATATATTCTGTTCAGCAACAGTTCGCACATGGTGCCATTTGATTATTCGAGACGGACGAGAGATATGCTGGATCGGTTTATGAAAGTCGATATTGCGAGCATTGGTGGCGTGCCTACGGATTCACGCATCGATGGCGAAAAAGGCCTCGAGACTTCCGTGGGTGGACATCCGAATAGCACCGTCGCTGAAGAGGTGGAGAAAGCGAAACTTGACGACGCTAAATGGTCTGCGTACTACAAGTCCGGGGAGATCGCTTTGGTCATCGTCGCTATAGCCGCCGCTGCGTGGGGCTACTATGTCTGGCGTGGGAGGAGACAGAGAAGTGGATACAAGGGACTGTTTGGGGGCGAGACGCCGATGAGTCTGGGTGGTGCTCGAGCTGCGTTTGCAGGAAGGGAGGCCTGGATGAACGGGGGGATGAGTGGGCGAGATGTCGAGGCGGCGGATTTCGACGAGAGCGAGTTGGATGAGTTGCATATACAGACGCCGACGGATTTGGGGGGCGAACGGTATAGCATTGGCAGTGAGGACGAGGATGAGGATCAAAAGAATAATGGGAATGGACATGCGAATGGGAAGGGGAAAGGCGATGCTTGATGTGAGGTTTTTGAGAGAGGGGAGTGGAGAAGATGAAGATGAGGATGTCAGCATTACGGGTGTTTATGTGTTATGAGCTTTGTAGAGAGAATATGAATAGACTGTAGCAAGAGGCATTGTTGTGTCAGTATTCTGGCTAAGGGTGATGATATAATGATCTGCTCTCCGATCTTCAAATTGCTCGTCCGTCCAGCTTCGGCCATTTATTATATGCTGTTTACATCCGCATCACATATCAGTTTATGTTGGTGGCGTGCGTCTTTGTTGCATATCGCATCGCCATGCACATGTACGATTCGCATGCGGAAGTCAATTCATGCCATTCCAAGCCTTCGCAGAGCTTCTTCATAAATTGGGGACGATCGCAGAGCCTCTTCCTAGTTAATTCAGATCATAGGAATGCTCCTGCATGAAGCATATTTCGGTGGAAAAAGTGACATGGAGATTGTGCTGGCAGCAAATTTGGGTGATTGTTCTATCGAGTATTTCATTATGGTGGTATTTCCCCGAGCAAATCACGTGATTTCCCCGTTACCGTTAAACGCCGTGAATGTTATGGTAAAGGTGAGCTGAGCGTTGGCTGGCGAGATATGTCTCTGTTCCTTCCCTGAGCCAACTCGCTGATAGCTGCAAAATTCCCTTTCCTTCTCTCCTCCACCTTGCCCGCAAACATGTCTGGTTTCCCTGTCAGTGCTAAAGTTTCGGTCCCTGTCTACCGCTTCTTCACACTCGGTCTCGGCTTGCACTCATCCCCATTGACTGGGTGCAGCATTACCTTGTTCGGATACTGTGGCGTGTTGCTTGCATAGCCCTTGCTCCAATCATAGCTGACCGCATACGCAAAAATACTGCCATTGCTGTTGAACGCAGACGCAGAGATCGTGCCACCGACAGTTGGGTAGCCCTTGAGGCGGTGCTTAGCGACACCGTCCCAGAAATGGAATGTGCCATCGCTGCCAGCAGTGGAGAAAGTGCCATGTTCGGGATGGAAGGAGATGGTGTTAACGGAGTAAACGTTGGTCATGTTGTTCTGTGGAGGGTCCCGGTGGCACTTGAATGAGAAATTGAGACTTTAATTCTTGTTAGCTTGTGTGTATGAGAGAGGGAGCCAAGCGAAGGGAAAGGAAGACTTACTTGGATTTATCGTCTTCGACATATTGGATAGCGCATCTCCCCTCAATGCTTCCCACCGCAAAGCCCTTCGCATCCGTAAAACAGCTCACCACCCTGGTCTGCCACTTCAACGGGCTCTGGATCGTCTTGAAGATCGCGGCTGGATTCTGCAAAGAGAAGATATTGATGAACCGATCCGCGCAGCCAACCACCAGCAAGTTATCCTTGACATCCATTGAATACACTCTCTCTTGCATCTGGACAGAGGCGGCGGGAGTGGCTGTGGGCGCACGCATATCCCAATATTTGATTGTCTTATCCCAAGAACCGGTCACAATCATAGGTGTACCTTGGACTTCGCAGAAGCGTACGCTGCGTATGGGTTGCTCGTGGGCAGCGACCTGGGTGCCACCGCTAGTATTGCCGCTGGCCAAGTCGAGCACTTTTGCTGTTTTGTCGGCGCTAGCTGCTATTACTTTGCTTCCATCCTGTATCGCATATCAGCCTCTGCATCTTCTT
Organism: Calycina marina; assembly: GCA_019669825.1. Taxonomy (NCBI): domain Eukaryota; kingdom Fungi; phylum Ascomycota; class Leotiomycetes; order Helotiales; family Pezizellaceae; genus Calycina; species Calycina marina. The sequence continues at coordinate 76,326 of MU253804.1, forward strand.
TCCTCTCCTCTACTCCCCTTCGTTTGCTGAACCTGAATCTCAGCCTGCAAAAACGGGACACAGACCTTTGACCAATCCACACTCAACACCGGGCCTCCGAAGTCCATCATTGCCTTCCCTTCACTCCCACCCTGTCCGTTGATCTCATAAATGCGAACCTTGCTGTCCCACGACGCGACCGCCAAATGCGGGCTTTGACTTGAAAACGAGATGTCGGAGATGCTGTCTTCGGGAGGTGCAGTGAGCGCAACATCCTTTGAGAGGTCGCCGAGGGTGTTGTTTGCCGTCGCAGACGCTGTTTGCGTTCCAAAGAGTCCTGCCATTTTGGTGTTTGTTTGTTCTCAAGTTTAGTCGAGGTGTAAGATAATTTGTTGTCGAAGTCGATAATGGATGGGGAAAAGAGTTTGCGTGGTGTTTTGCGAGGAAGGGATGTATCGCCAACGGAGATTCGCCTAGACGTAGGCGAAAGTCTGTCGATTCCAACTCAGCACAAGAATAACAGGCGAAAACATCAATAAAGACAATAGTTTCCTAATCCAGACGTCCAGCCTTCGACCCCACCATAGCAGCCCCCGACCAATTACAGCTTACCACGCTAAACACAGTAGCTCGACCCTCTATATAAAATTTCTTCTTCTCTCTTCTTTCTTTCTTCCTCACTCCTCGTCAAAGAATCGCATTCGAAGCTCACAAACAGAAGCATCTGCTCGCAGGTGCTTCCCTTCACTGGGTACAGCTTCGGGAGAAAGTCCCCGGACCACCTCATTTATGAGGAACGCGGAAACGCGCCGCCACAAAAGCACTTCATTGCGGCCCCCACTTCCGCCTCACCTCACACAACACACCGTCCACACCACTTGACTGCCCCCTCTACCCCTTACCGCTCCTCCTTCATGCGACAGGAACACCAAGACGATGATATGAGTCTGTTCCTTGAGTGAGGTGGATGGAGAGGTGTGGGAAGAGCGGGTGGGACGGTGTGGTTGGCTGCTGTTTGTGTGTTGGGGTTATGGCTTTGCCAAAGGGCGGAAGGGGTGTTTTCGTCGGGATCGATAGTTATGCGATTGCCTGGTCTCCTCTTCACGGGGGATAACTGGTAACTCGATGGGGCTTATTCTTGATGCGAGGAGTCACCATATATTTTTGAGGAAGCTGTAGCTTATGGAAAGCGAGGGTGTCTGCAGAATCTGTTGGTCCATATTCTGGCTTGTCATTCATTCGATGAGTTGACCAGCTTATCCTGTGCAGATATTCGAGAAGCTCTGTCGAAGGAGTCAGCTTGGTGAGTTTTTGGGTATACTTGGGCTTTGGGATGGGGAGGTTTAAATGATGATCACCAAATAGAGTCAAGCACTGAGGTGAGACTGCGAAAGCAGACCACTCGATGATGACACAAATTGCGTTATGGTATCTGATACAACTTCCCATGATATTTTCTTTCCGTTCCAGATAGTTGTACTCTTCGTTTACCACAGCATCGATATATGCAGCTTAGCATTGAGTCGAAATTTTATCAAGCAATCATCAGTCTATAATTTCTTCGTATTGACTGATTCCAGTGGGGCTTGCGTTCATGTAGACTTTGGTGTGGGCAGAGAACAAGAGAATGAGAGGGTATCAAATCTAGATTCTGAGAATACTTATATGTAGATGTCCATAGTTATGCCATTTTGACTAGGTATACTTTGAGCAATTTTGCATCGCTATGCAGCTCCTATATACAACAAATACTATGATTTTAGTGATAAATGTGCAATGATTAACTCCGTCCCAACCGTGGTATCATATCCCAAATAAATGCAACCGTTTTCCTCATTCAGTTCACTCAAAACAATCCCCCAAGCACAACCCTCCCAACACTCGCAACCTCATTCTTCACCCCTCCCCTTGAACTTTCCTCAAACTCCTTCACCACACCTTGCACAATTATCTTCCTAACCCTCGAGTCCGCTTTAGTGAACATCTCGGCCACCAACGCTGTGCACTCCCTTGGCGTCGCTATCAACTCCATCAGCTTGGTATAGCAACTGATCAACACATCACACAGCGTTGCAAACGTCTCGTAGAAATCTGGATCAAAAGGCAGCGACGGCGTAAGTAAATGCGTATATTCCTCACCCGGCAGCAAATCGCTATCATTGGCGCTAAATGACGCAATGGACGCTGAGCCAGAATTGTTCTCGGAGGATGTATAATCGCTGGGTAATCCGATCTCGTTGGCAGACGAAGAACGACGGCCTTTAGTTGCAGTAGTTGCCGCGCGCTTGAACATCTGCGGGAAGCGTGCGCGCGAGAGGGAGGAGGAGCCATCCGGTGGGTGGATGGACTGGAAGGATTCAAATTCTGCGAGCAGAGCGTTGAGTGTGCGCAGGAACTCGACGGCGGTGGAGATGTTGAGGTCCATGACGGTGGGCAGGGAGAGGCCGAGAAGGAGGTAGTTTGTGGCGCGGCGCGCGAGCTTGCGCGATTCGAAATAGGGCATCTTCTGGAGATCGGGTTTCGTGAAGAGGAGCGTGTTGAACCAGTAGACTCTTCCTTCATGTCTGTTTCTCGTTAGTCATAATTCACTTGCGCGGACAAAATGGCAGGAAGTGTGAAGCGAACGTACGCTTTCCGCAGATAGTCTAGTGTAGATATCCGTTTGGAGGACGTATCCTGTATATGCTGGTACGTGACAGATTCTACAGTCGGACTCTGCGGCGGCGCCGATGCCATGTATGCACCCCCCACTTCCGGATGACTCGTCGCTGGTCTCGCTAGCATCTTTTCGAATGGTTCAATTGAGCTGGTTGAGTCTCTCTTTCCCAAAAAACTTGCTGCGTCCTTGATGGCAGCTTCAACGAACGGATTCCCCAATCCACTTGACGAACTCGATTCCTGATGCGCAGGCGGCGGTTTTAGATGTTCTCTCTTTCCAGTATCTTGTCGGACGGGAGAGATCAATGTAGTATTCGCAATACTAGAGCTTGCCCATGGACTGGTCGCGTATTTATTCAAGTTCTGGCGTGATAGACTTGACTTCTCGGCTTTCTTCTCTGAAGACTGTCTGATGGAGCTGCTCCGTACTCTCTTTATAAAGCCTGAAGACGGATGTTTAGTACTGCTGGAGGAGGATGTGTTACGAGATTCGGTAGTGAGAGGTCGTGATGTCGTGGAACCGCTCTGGGTCGACTCGCTGTGAGCGTGGGAGGCGCTTCGGGAATCAGTGCTTGGCCGTCGCAGATCTGTGACCTTCTCTCTGGAAGGTGGCCGCGTGGAATTGGGATGGGCAGATGTCGTTGGTGCCTTGCTCTGGCTTGATATACTGTTTGCCTTGAAGTATGATTCCCCTCCAAAGCTCGTGTTATCGTTGGAGTTGTTGCCATGACTATTTGCGCTAACTGGAAATGATTGCATAGTTCCGACCAACTTCGACTTAAGTCAGATTCGAGGGGCCTTTGAATATCAAGGTATCACCAAGTCAGTTCGATTTCTTCTTCAATTTTCTCTTGACTCTTATTATCTCTCATTTAGGAATCATGTACTTCAAAATGTTGGAACCGAGGCAGTAGATATATATTTCGTATGCTATATGCTTTTGGGCGCATTCTCAAACAAGTAGGCAAAGGAATCCCAGCTGAAAAGATTGCGGGACAGAATGGCACGCTGTGGAGTAGTGTGAACAGATTCCCAGGCTCCTGGTTAGTGATGCCGGCCCTTCTTATATCTATGTTCATCCTTATAACGGTAAATCTTGTAGCCATTGATCATTCACGCCGGTGCCTGGCAAGATGAGAAGCATACGACCATTCAGCTTGTTTCAGGGTGTTGCAGCCACTCACGGAGAAGAACGGTCTACCAGCGTGTAAATAGAAATCTTATGGATGAACGCCCGAAAGCGGTGAGTCATGAGGGGTGACCCTCGATCAACCCAAGAGATCGATTTTGTTTCGACTTTGAGAAGCCCGAACTACGATTTCAATTATGGCGAATCCAATTGAAGACGGCAATCCATCTGGGGATCCAGCGCCAGAAATCCTCGAAGGGAGAATCTGGGTAGACGGTTGCTGGGACTTTTTCCACCATGGTTCGCTACAATTGCCTACTACCTAGCTTCTTGAAACAAGCCATCTGATCCCTCTTTCCAGGACATGCCGGCGCCATGTTGCAAGCACGCCAGCTGGGCTCCGAGCTGGTGGTAGGCATACATTCCGACGAGTCAATTCTCGAAAACAAAGGGCCTACCGTCATGACCTTGGAGGAACGGTAATTTCCACCATTTGTTGCTACCCCGAAAGGATATACGAGGTTGGTGCCAAATTGAGAAGCTGAACTGATGCATGACTTGCAGAATTGCCGCAGTCGATGCTTGCAAATGGGTTACACAGTCTGTGGAGTATGCGCCGTATGTTACGTCCCTACCGTGGATCTCGCATTATGGATGTAAATATGTGGTTCATGGAGATGATATCACATCGGACAGCAGTGGAGAAGATTGCTATCGCTTTGTGAAGGCTGCAGGAAGGTTCAAGGTTGTCAAGCGTACGCCTAGTATATCGACAACAGATCTTGTTGGGCGAATGCTATTATGTACTAGAACGCACTTCATAAAGTCTCTCACCAAATATTTGTCCGGAAAAGAAGGACATGGCAGCGCAGAGGAGAGGAAGGTCGAGGGCGAAGCTTTGACTGAGAGGATGCGACTATATGCCACGGATGAAAGCGGACTGAAGCCTGGATCAAGTGTATGGTTCTGGACCGCATCGAAGGATGCCAAAGGAGATGACACCGAGGAAGAGAAGGGCGATTTCAGTTCTCTATGTCAAGGATCGCAACCTAAGCCCGGCCAGCGAGTGGTTTATGTCGATGGAGGGTTTGACCTCTTCTCCTCTGGTCACATCGAGTTTCTCCGACAAGTGATCCGAACTGAAGAAGAGCTCGGACGGAGAGAAGGTTGGTACAGCAAGGAAGCTGCGGAAGAACGAGTTGGCAAAGGTGCTGACTATGCGCCTGCGTTCATCGTTGCCGGAGTCCATGATGATTACGTGATCAACAAGTGGAAGGGTGTCAACTATCCCATCATGAACATATACGAGCGTGGGCTCTGTGTTCTGCAGTGCAAGGTAAGCTTCAGACTCTTAGTTCCCCTGACACCTGCTGATTGTTATCAGTACGTCAACTCAGTCATCTTTGGAGCTTCATTCTCGCCTACGAAAGCATATCTCACCTCGACTCCATGGGGAACGCCAGATGCCGTCTACCACGGTCCAACAAGCTTCATGCCTCTCACATTCGATCCCTATACCGCACCCAAAGAACTTGGCATCTACAGAGAAATCGGTGAGCACAACTTTGACTCTGTAAACGCTGGACAAATCGTTCAGCGCATCCTGAAAAGCCGTGATATGTACGAAGAGCGACAGCGAGTGAAGGGAGTAAAAGAAATTGGAGAAGAAGCTCAACGAACCAGAGAAATACTAGAAGAAGAGCAACGACTTAAAGAAAGCTCATCCTAGACCACCACGAACTGTAGATAGAACTGTTTGCTTTCTTTTGCGGTTTAGTTAGCATTGACGACTGGCGTTCAACACGACCAGGACCAGGACTTTTCGCATTATTCATAGATACCAATTCATCATGACGTATGAACCATCACCAGATCCATACTGTACCTGCAGCGACTGACTGATATTCTCGCTTGACCACGCCGACTCAGGGCAATAGGGTGCGAATTGACACGCTTGGCATCGCATCGGCTGTATACGGTTTGCCACGGCGCGGAACTTCAACGTCCCAAAGCTGCATCCCGATCGTCAGAACAGTTCTATCAGCACCGCGATATGGGTGATCAAAGACTCAATTGATAGCTGCAAAGCACGATGTGATGCATGTCAGATTCATGACCTCCATTGCGTTTATCTTATTGCTTCCTGGGTCCTGACATAGGAGCGTCTCACGAAACTTTGACATCTCGGTTCAAGCATTTTGCATATCAGAATCGTAGTGGAGCGAAATTAAAAGCCTGATTGGTTATGAGTCAAGAGACTTACAGTTTTTGCGGTGCCGGCTTCCTTATGCTGTGAGTGGCGCATAAGTCAAGCAAAATGTGACTTGGTGGATCAACTGAATTTTGGTATAGGTAGGTTATATCCACGTACCTTCTTCTTTGGTGTGAATCATAGGCATAAGTACAAAGACGCCTCTCTCCTCCAACATCTTCACAAAAAGAACTTGTACTGCTTCTTGGTTTGTTCTCACACTTAATTTTCTTCACTTCATTGCATTGATGCAAACAAGTGTTCAATACATACACTACCCATATTTTAACTTAGGTCAAGAGGATTTCTACCACAAATACTTTGAACAGACCTCTGACCAGCAACAATGGCACCCTCAGCCATCACCGCCGCGACCACGCCTCCTCATGGCATCAAAACTGCCGCGCTGACCGCCTCCGCCGTCTATCACCAAATTGAAGCCCAATCTGGACTTCGGCCGCTCGATGCCTCCAAGTTGATCTTCACACCTACCACCACGCCCATGAGCGTGCCCGCAAAAGGAGATGCAGAAGCGTATATAAGCAGTCAGTGCTCAGATCACATGATCACAGCAGTGTGGAAGAGAGAGACGGGATGGGAGAGCCCGGAGCTGAAGCCATATGGTAATTTGAGTTTGGCGCCTACGGCTAGTGTGTTGCAGTAAGTTGTGTTCTTTTGGGTTCTTTTGGGTTGAGGGGAGTGTATGGATGGTGGGGCTGAAATTGGAGGATATGGCTAATGGAATCTAGTTACGCAACTGAATGCTTCGAAGGCATGAAAGTCTATCGCGGCTACGATAAGAAGCTCCGTCTCTTCCGCCCCGAAGCCAACTGCGCACGTATGCTCATTTCCGCCACCCGCATCGCCCTCCCGGCATTCGAGCCCTCGGAGCTCGAGAAGCTCATCCTGGCGCTGCTTGAAGTCGACGGCGTGAAATGGCTCCCCAAAACCGGCGACTTCCTCTACCTCCGCCCGACAATGATCGGATCTGCACCCGGTCTCGGTGTCGCGACGCCAAGAGAAGCGACCCTGTTTGTCATTATGACCTTCATGCCGTCTTTGAACAAGGAAGGTGGATTGAGATTGCTGGCGAGTCAAAATGGAGTAAGAGCATGGCCCGGTGGATTTGGATTCGCCAAGGTCGGTGCAAATTACGGTCCGTCGTTGATGGCGACTGGAGAAGCGAGAGCGAGAGGGTATGATCAGGTGCTTTGGTTGTTGAACGGACAAGTCACTGAAGCTGGTGCGAGCAACTTCTTCATTGTCTGGAAGACGAAGGCGGGGAATATGCAGCTTGTCACCGCGCCACTTGGGAACAAAATTATCTTGGATGGTATAACGAGACGCAGTATCATTCAGCTTGCGAAGGAGAGGCTTTCGGACGAGTTGGAGTTGGTGGAGAGGGACTTCACCATGGATGATATTGTAGAGGCGGTGAACGAGGGGCGAATTGTGGAGGCGTTTGCTGCTGGTACTGCTGTAAGTTCTCAAGATTATTCAAAGAAACTTTTGTGAAGTGCTAATTTGAGGATAGTACTTTGTGGCGCCGATCTCAGCGATCAACTACAATGATCAGGATCTCGATATGCCAATGTATGAAGGAGACAGTGGTAAATATACTGCTATCCTCAAGACTGTAAGGTCCATGCTCTTAGTAGATTCATTCCTGGTACTGATAGCAAGTAGTGGTTGATGAACATCATGTACGGCAAGGAGAATCACCCATGGGGAGTTGTTGTCAAGGAGAAGCAGTAGATCTTCTCTTACGAATAGACGACCAAGGTTAACAAAATGGAGTGGCTAGACTCTTGGATCTTGATTTTAGGAGTTGGAGGCGTGAGTGGCGTCATTGGGCAAATGACATTTGGAATTTGCATAGCGGTGTCTTCTAGCAGAGACAATACATACCCATTTTACTTAAGACGCTTGTTTGACGATCACACCATTGATATGAAAAACTCTAAGATAGAGTTACACTCAGCGAAGCCATTGAAGCTCGCGTGAACTTTCACCACAGCCTTTCATTACTCATTAGTCATTATCATTATCGTTCAGTCGGATTGCTCCTATGCTTCTACCGCACACCCTCGGGCAGACTTATTTCCCTTGTTATCCACAGTAGCCACCTCCCGCGTCTCACCTTAACTAACATGCTTCTCCCCACTTCCATCTTCTGTCTCCATGATATCCTCGAACACTTCCCGAAACGCATCCAGGTTCTCACCCTCATCGAAAATCGCAAACACCACCTCCTCCACCCCCTTCACACCTGCTCTCTTCCTACCCCCAAAAATTACCTTCTTAAAAATCCGCGCCACCTCCTCCGGCGGATTGCGGAAAACACCACACCCCAACGCCCCCAACACTAACTTCCCACACCCTTTCTCCCTCGCTACCTGAAATATCAATCGCACCCTCATCAACATCATCTCGTAATCCAGCTCTCACTCATACACCTGCCTCTCCCTCCCCTCCATCACTCGTACCACGACATTCGGGCCCAGGATCGCGGCGACAGAAATCACGTCCACGAAAAAGTGCTCGTTTTTCGGGAGCTCGTCGGTGGACGAGACGCGGAAGACAAGGATGTCAGGCGAGTAGACGGCGCTGGGCTCGGGGATGCGGTAGTAGGTTTCTTTGAACGAGGCGTGCAACGTGCTACGCAGGCATATGGACTCTTCTTGCGCCATGTCGCTGCTGAGGACACCGCCGACAGGGTGGAGAGTGGAGAGCGGATGCCTTGTTTAACACGCCTATTCTCCCTCCCGGTTCTCCCTCCTCAGAAAGTAGGAGATTCGCGGCATATAAAGTGTCGGATTTAGGTACTCTGATGCGTGGTGCTCTTGCCTCTTGCGAGGAGAAATGGGTAGAAACTGTAGACAACGCCCGGGGTGGTTCTCTCAGCATTGAAAGTTTCTGGGAATTCGGCGCGTATTGGATTAGTTCTGAGGCTGCGATGCCCTGCGCTGCGCGCGTGTTGGCGTTGAGGAGGCGCGGGATGGTGTTGTTGATTGTTTCTTTGGCAAATTTGGCAAGTGAGAATTTGTTTCGGCGTGATGGTGAGAACTGTGGAGTGGATGGCATTTTGCCTTTGTCTTTGTCTTTTGTGTTGAGGGCGTAGAAGAAGTTGGTTATCATCTTGTGTTGTTGGCTGGGTTTATGGATGGGGATATTCGGGTGGAATTGGAATGGAGTTGGGATGGGAAGCTGTGAATGTAAGTCCTCCCCGAGATGCTCGTTTGCTAAATTTGGCTTAGCAAGCACATGTCGACAATGACTTGAGGATATTTTGGCGAAGGTTCGTGAATATAGATATGGTACTTGGTACTTGGTACTTGGAGTTTTATGGACTCATCTCAGTCACAGATACCTACCTAGGTACTCCCTGGCCAAGTTATGGCCACATGTGAAAGGTAAGTACTTCTCCCCAACTCCTGAGTCTTCTCATCCCTCATCATCGGTCTTGCTCAATTGTTGGATGGTGAGGATTGGTTTAACTCCACGGGGGTGCACATCCTACAGAAAAAGCTGCAGGAGATTCTTTGGTGCAGGTTGTTGTATATATTACAACTTGTGGGACAATAAATTTGTTGAATAGTAAACTAGTAAAAGTAGGTCTATAGATATGTTTTTCTAGGATCGATAAAAGAGTTCTTGCGCTAATGTTATATTAACTTATTAGTATTTTAGTCCTCTTAAAAGGGTATAGTTTAGGAAGGTAACGATACTTTCCTGCTGCTTTCTCTGTCCGCCGCCAGATATCTTCATTGGTAAAGATGTGGCAAAGATGTTGTTTGCAACTCTCTCATGCATAAGGGAGGGAATTCAGTCAATTTAGCAAATGCATGGTGACACACGATGCAGGCAGAAGAATTCATAATAGCTAATGCAGAAATGGAGGACTATTTTCAACGGAGCAATGGTTCATGATGACACAACATGCAACTAGAATGCGGTATACATTATTGTTTCCTACTGGCCAATTGGTAAGAATGTGGTTCACAACCATCAAGCACGGCAGCTGGAGAGGTAGCTGGCACTGCTTCTCTGATGAGCACCTGCTGTGTATAATCTTCTTATGGCCAGAGAAGAGGGAGATAGCTTGTGCTGGTAGGTTCGAATCATACAGCTGCCATCCCATCATGCTCAAGTCAACAGCGTAGCTAGTAAGACGACGGACTAACGACTCGCGCACTCGATCCCCGACGCCCTTAGGGCCCGACAACTCTCGCGCGGCTCCGGTCATAATGGCAGATGAGATTGTGCTGGGGGCGGCCACGGGCGGTAGTCAGCATTGGAGGAAGGAGGCTGCGATGAAGCGTTCGTGCAAGTCGGCAGCAACTCCTCGGGGTTTTCCTACCTCAATACAGCCCCGATCGAACCACCCAGGTCTCAGACGAAGGAACCCAACCTACAGAACGACATCTCACATTCAAAGCACACACAAGTCTGGGAATCTGGGAGATTGGGCGAGAGAGAACGTTGTTGGGAAGGTTTTCCCCTGAGAGGATCAGGGGAATCGTGGAATCACAGTTGCTGTGGCCAGCGGAGTTGCAACATGGCTTCATTGTGGACGTAGCCCACGGAGTATCCAGGAAGCGCAGACATAGGAGAGCAAGCTGGTCTCCGCAGAGCCTGATACTATTGCCACAAACAAAGCACTTCTGTCAGCGTGTATGTATGTATACGTAGATAGAGGCCAGACCGCTCAGTGGAGGAGGTTGCTGGTCACACGAGTGTGATGAAGTGTCGTGCACTTCCGGAGGCAGATTCATTTCGGCAACTGGTGCCAAAGCTGGGCCATTCCGGCATAGCTGTCTTAAAGACGGCTGGATCCGTGTATGATAAAATCAATCAATCAACCCATCAAGCACGTTACCAAAGATCTTAGGTTCAGCGACTTTGTCACAGTAGGACCTTGGAAAAAGCAGTTTATACTACTGGGCGGTTACTTAGAGGAGGAAATGAAACAGGGAATTTAGAATGGACGATATCACGTGACTGCGAGACCTGCGAGACGGGCGCGCAGCGCTCGCAAGGAAGAACCTCTTAATGTATAATCTTTGTTGTTTCTTTGGTTAGGGGCTTCGTGCTCAAACTACCATAGCTTTGTTTACCTCACAGTTTAACCAGCTTGTAACGGAATCGCTTCCACGTGACTCAACCCGACTGATATATGCATCTTCATTCCTATACCAACCCGACGTTACTTCTATCAACAAGATCAGTCGAGTATTCCCAGCACAAATTTCAAGTGGGTTCCCAGAGAATTACCCTCACGTCGCAATTAAACATGCCTTCATCAGGAGGTGTCTTTTCTAAGACGCTCCAGTCAATCACAACTACAAAGTTCAACGAGCTGTTAAAGAAACGCAAGCTCTTCGAAAATCAGTAGACAGAGCTCTTCAAAGCTGCCGCTGATGAACAGGATCAGAAGCAGAAACTTCATATTCTTGTCAAGAGAGCTAAGAAATCCTTTGCTCCGAAGACTGCCACAAGAAATCAAGGCGACCGTGGAGTGCTGGGCACATCATCGTCGGAAACATAATGAACCCTAAACTGGAGTTCTGAAAGTAATACTTGTTTAATGTTCAGACAATTTGTGTATGTTGAAGCCAAAGGGCGGATGACAGTGGTCAAGAATCTGGACCAATTCCTTGCACGGGCACAATACGATCCCTCATTATCATCAAAGTTGCTGCAGGAGTGGGAGGCATCTCTGGTAGAGCAATTGGACATCCAGTCACTCAAATGTGGCAAGCTCCTTCATTTTAATCACAGCTCCCTGTTGGCTGACACTTGTATTTGTAGAGTATGCTATCTTGTATGGTGAACTGGTGAAGGAATGGTTTGCTGCAGATCAAGCGCCAACACCAGGTGGTACCGATCCAGATCCTTGCGAAGAATTCGAGCATCTGCGCTTCGAGGAATAAGCCCGCGATGAACATCGGGCTGATTGATGAGTCAAGGACGAGATTTAAAGAACGAATAGACAGCTCATCGTAGGACTCTAGGCAAATGCATCTGTTTACTCTCTATTTGAAAGCACCGAGAATGCACAAGGGGCGAAAGCACTCGTTGCCTTGCGCACCAGCGTTGAAGCTTTCAAGGCCACGTTGTCAAGTACGAACCATTCCAAGGAAGGGGTTCTTGGGTGGACGATCAATGGTCTGCTTGTATCAGACTTGCTTCACGATGAGAAAAATGCGGCTTTGAGGGACTTCCTTATCAGTCCTGTCATCTTGGCCGAAGTTGCTGATGTGCTTATATAAGCACGACCGGTGAGCAGGACTGCCCATATTAGCTGTCATTCTTTGATTGGACGAATCGCCGACTGTCCTAGATGCTCAACATGCGTATGGCCGCCATTGACACATGACAATGGGAGAGCGAGGGACTGACAGTCGATCAACGTCGCCACATCAACGGTCAATTCCATTTGTACATTGAAGAAGATCTGCTGCAGGCCATATTTCTGCAATACATTGGTGTCAAGTGGTCAGTATTCTTTAAAAAGAGCTTTCATAGAGTTTTTCCAATTTGATAAGGCATGGAAGACACTACGAGTAAGCATATCCTCAAGACGATTGAGTCAACACTAAAGAGTAAGAGAGGACCATATCAACCTCGATGTCGCGTATTATAGGATCCTATCTCAAAAGTTGACCTAGAAAGACGTGAGTGGTTCCTTGGAGATCAGCAAAAGAAACCAAGCGTACGAGGAAAGCGGCAAGCTTTGTACCACTCCATCTATTACATGTTCCGGCTGCCAGACTCCGAGCATAATGACCGAAGTTGATTAGAGGGGGATGAAGAGATTGAATTCTCCATATAGACTGGAGGAGGACCTGCCAACAATCATACGTTACTGGACTACCAGACGTAGCACATATTGCTAGAGCAGCAAAACAAAAAGAGACGCATGATGGTTGGACAAGACCAAGACCCCATATCTGTGTAATCACTTCAGATGTCGATGCACGTCATACAAGGTTAGCCACATTCCGCCCCAGATGGGATGGTACAAAGTGCAAGGTAGAACGGAAACCAGGCTTCAACTCGCAGGGAGAGCTACTATGAAGTGCATCAGACAACACCTATTTTTAGAAATCAACAGAGGAATATAACACAATTGAAAAGTCGGCGATGTGAGAGGCCAAACCTCGAATAGCTCAAAAGGTGTGGTTTCTAAAATTCAATTAAGAAGTGCATAGGGAATCAGCATGCTGCGGATTCCCTCCCTACTTATCTTCATACATAAGATCCACCGAATCATCTAGAAAAGCTAGCTTCTGATAAATGCAAAGGAACAGTGTAGAAAATTATAGAACCTCTTGTGGAGATAATACCACTCTGGCATTCTTGGCCTTGGCGTCAGTGCTTAGCGAGGGCCTTGGCCTGAGCACCCAAATGGGTTCCAATCCTTACAGGCGAAACCAAAGTCGCTCATGGAAATCAAGCAGTTTCTGTTGCATTTAGTGTCGACGTAGGTCCTGGTCAATACTCGACTGCACGGAGGGTTTACTTGTGTTCACTCCGAATTCGATAGCTGGAGTTCAACTCTACCGCATTCTGTTATCGAATCTGCTCTTCAGTTTCTAGGAGTATCAAGAAAGTGGCTGCGATTCTTTGGACAGTTCTTCAAAGCCCCACTCAAGTTTGTGGATGGCAATAATTCTCCGGGGCCCAGGACGAGGAAGAAAGGGGTCCCTGGCGCACATGCTCTCTCGTCGCTTTGTGGAGTGACTGTTCTGTTTTGTCTCGACTATACAGTGAACCAGAAGACTGACGAGAAACTGCTATACGGATTTCATGATGACTTGTGGATATGGTCATCATCGCATCAAAAGGTATTGGCAGGTTGGGGAGCTGTCAAGGAGTTCATCAAGGTGATGGGCGTTGATCTGAAGTACAGCAAAATAGGAGCTATCCGCATCGTACTTGATAAGACGAGAGGCTCTACTTTGGACCTATCGCTACCATCCGGAGACATCCCCAGGTTTCTTACACCTAGACCCAGCCACTGATTGTTTCACGATTTATCAATCAATGGTATCTTAGCATATCGACGAACTAAGTCGCCAGCTCCGATCCAGGTCTTAATAAATTTACGAGTCGATCCTTCACCAGTAATCTTGGCAAGCCCGCCAATTTTTATGGTCGGGAGCATCTTGATGCCATGCTGAAGTGTATAGAACTCATTCAGCAAACACTCCTGTCCAGTGTCAGCGTCCTTGACTATCTCAAAAGCACAATGCAGAAGTGCTTCGGTGAATCAGATATTCACGATGGGTATTTCTACTTTCCAGCAAGCTTGGGAGGACCCGAGCTGCAAAATCTCTTCTTCAAGCTTGTCCGGCTTCGGGACTCTGTCTATGAAAATCCTGAGCTAGTCCTGGATGGCTATTTCAAGACTGAAGAGGATGATGATGATGATGATCATCATCATTTCTTACCCTGAAAGGCAGTCTGCAAGACTTGCTGAGTCAATCTGGAGGCATGCAAGTGAAGACTATCAGAAAGCAGAGGTACAGACTTGCGGTTGTACTCTCTCCTCGCTTCTACAGCAAGAAACTATTGTGAGGGTTAGAACCCACTTAGGTGCTCGGGCCAAGGCCCTCGCTAAGCAGTGCTGTCAAGCGGATGAACGCCAAGAACGCCAGAGTGGCAT